>PVKN010014623.1:0-19055 GCA_004027915.1 Capromys pilorides | reverse complement strand
ACCCTGGAATCTTGTCCATACACCTAATTAGCCCTAACCTGGCACCATGTGGGCCATTTCCATCACCCCAGAAACGTGAAAGGTTATGTTCCTTCCAGATCAATTCTCGTTATTTTCTTTTGTTAGGGGAGCTGAGTTGGGGCTCCAGCATGGGCTCTCACCCCTCCTAGGACAGTGGTCTTCCCCGCGCCACACCTGCAGGTTATTTGTTTTAAGAAACATATTCTACCTGGTGACATGGCCTGAGTAAGAAAACTTTAAGAAGATGTAGCTCTTATGAGTGCCAATTTCGATCTTACACTTTATCGTCCTTTGGTTTTTTTTTTTTCCCCCAACAGCTGGAGTTTGAACCCAGAGCCTCTCAGAGGCTAGGAAGGAGCTCCTGCGCTGAGGCACACCCCTATTTCTTTTTACCGGGGTTCAAACTCACGACCTTGCACTTGCCTGGCAGGCACTTGTGCCACGGAGCTATCTCCCCGGCCCCCAACACCCCTATTCTGCTGATTCGTTATAGACTCCCTGGCCAAGTCGTCCAGGGGGCCCAGGCCTTCCCTTCCTCTCTCCTCCCCAGCTGCCACCAATCACCAGGCTTCACACATGAGATTATTTTGCAGGTTCCAATCGTATCACCTGACATTTCTGTTCCTTTTTTTGGAGGGACCGGGGTTCAAACTCACGATCTTGCACTTGGCAGGCAGGCACTTGTGCCATGGAGCTATCTCCCCGGTCCCTCTGTTCCTTTTTTTGTTTTGGATAAGCACAATTCGTGCTCTTTAAGAAAAACGTGGCGGTACAGTACTAAATTCCAGGGCCCTGTCTTGCGGGAGCAGCCGGCGCGGTGCCCAGGCCAGAGTTGCAGATCAGGGGAGCTTTGGATTTGGGAGCCTTGCCTTTTAAGGCTGTTCTGGAGGCAGTTTCGGGACCCCCGCAGCCGGCCCATTCCGGCTACGCCGCCTGCGTTCGCGCCCTGGCGAACAGCCTAGTGCACAAGCTCATCCCAGGATGCACACCGACCGGAGCACACACCCCGGCGCACGCGCGGTTTGCCGCACGTCAGTGCGCGCGCTGACGCACCCACTTCACAACCCCTCGGTAGGCCGGAAGCAGCGGACGCGGCAGGGCGAGGCAGGCGCCTAGGCGGCTGGCGCGGGGACCGTGTCACTAGGGCGCATGCGCCGGAGCGCCCGCTTCGGCCCGCCGCGTTCTGTTGGGTGGTGCGTCCCGGATGAGGCGGAGCCAGTAGAAAACGGCGCGAAAACGGCGCGGAGCCTTGCATACTCTGGTCTCACAATGGCGCAGAGTCGGGTCACCGATTTCTTCGCTTGCCGCCGCCCGGGTTCGGCAGCTCCGCAGGTCAAGGCAGCCTGCTGCACTCCCAGCCCCACCGGGCCCTCGCCCGCCCTCGCCCCGCGCAGCAGCCGCAAGCGCGCCCGCCCGCCCGCCGCGCTCGGGGACGACCAGCCCGCGCCTCCCGCGCGCCGGAGACTGAGGCTGCGCGAGGTGGTGAGTAGGGACCCGGACTCCGGGTGGCGTGGAGGCCGGGGAGGGCACGGGGCCGGGGCACTGGGGACCCTGGGGGGAGGCGCAGGGGAGTCCAGCCTGCAGGCCAGGTGTGTCCTGAGCTGAGTCGTGTCTCGCGTGGCCTCCTTCCTCTTAGGATTCCAGTCCCAGCTCCCCAGCCGCCCCCAGCTCCCCTGGCTGCCATTCGTTGGCCAAGAAGGTCAAGAAAACGTCTGCCCCTGCCCCAGCAGGTCAGGTGTCTCTCCCCGCAGCCCCGCAGGACAAGGTGAGGAGGCTGCACCGGCGCAGTGGGGGAGGGAAGAAGACAGGGTGGGTAGCCGCCGCCTCTCATACCCTGCCTCTTCAGGTCCCCTCCAAGGACACCGTGTCCGAACTGCAGGCGTGCCTCCAGCGCGCTCGCGAGCTGGGCGCGCGTGTCCAGGCACTAAAGACTAGGGCGAAGGAGGGTGCCGAGGAACCTAGCCCGCAGGAGTCTCAGAGCCCCGCGCAGCAGCCATGGTGAGTACTGAGTGGGTGGCCAGGGACCTGCGGAGGCCAGGCTGGTCGGGAGGCCTGGCTGGGCCAGCGCTGGCAGGGGGCAGGGCCGTTGCACACTGGAGGGAGCCCTTCTTCTGTGCCCCTTCCCCGCGGCTTCCTCCCACAGGCCTGGTCACGCCAGAGTTTTGCGAAGGGTATGTGGTTTTGAGACCCTGCTGCTGGGAGCTGGAGCCTGTGTGGGCCCAGGGCCTGCTCTGATCCTAGCTTTCTCCGGACAGCGACAAGAAGGTACCCGCTTATCAGCGCTTCCATGCCCTGGCTCTGCCCGGCCCGCCAGGCCTCGTGCTGCCCTACAAGTACCAGGTGCTAGCAGAGATGTTCCGCAGCATGGACACCATTGTGGGCATGCTCCACAACCGCTCGGAGACTGTGACCTTTGCCAAGGTCAAGCGAGGGGTCCAGGACATGATGCGCAGGTGTGTGGCCTGTGGGGAGGCAGGGCCTGCTCTGCTGTCTGCAGCTGGCCGTCCTGGTTCCTTTTACCATTTCCTCCCCTAGGCGCTTTGAGGAGTACAACGTGGGTCAGATCAAGACAGTGTATCCTATGTCCTACTGCTTCCGGCAGGAGCGCAACGTCCCTACCTTCAAGGATAGCGTCAAGAAGTCTGATTACCAGCTCACCATAGAGCCACTGCTGGACGCGGGTGAGTGCCGGTGCAGGTCTCAGTTCCACTGTGGTCACTCTTTGGCTTCAGTTTCCCCACCTGAAACACTGTTTTGAGTGAGCAGGGGGTGCTGGGATGGGGTAGGAGCAGGTCTCAGCCTGGACTCTTGAACCCACAGAGGCTGCAGGTACCACCCCCCAACTCACAGCCTCAAGGCTGCTACAGCGGCGACAGGTCTTCAGCCAGAACCTGGTGGACCGGGTCAAGGAACACCACAAGGTAGGTCCTGGCGCCAGAGGACGTTGGCTCTGCCAGTGCCACTCCTGGTGCAGCCAGCTGTAGCCCTGTCCTATCTGGCTTGCTGCCACCTCTCTATGCAGTGGGCTGGTGAGCTCAGGGCTGACAGCACACTGGAGGTGTCTGATGGCACTTCAGCAGCACCTGTGTGCTGGGCAGTGCGTGTCCCTGCTTGGCAGAGTAAGCCGGGTGGTCCCCTGCTCCTCCTCCTACAGGCCTTCCTGGCCTCCCTGCACCCACCCATGGTAGTGCCTGAGGACCAATTGACACGCTGGCACCCGCGCTTTAACGTGGATGACGTGCCTGACATCGAGCCAGCCGAGCTGCCCCAGCCGCCCACCACCAAGAAGCTCACCACTGCCCAGGAGGTGCTGGCCCGTGCCCGCAGCCTGCTGTCGCCTAGGGTAAGGCTGGCCACGCCCTGACTGAGCCCCTTGTGGGGTGAGCGGGGTGGCCTAACTAGACCTGTGGTGCCTCCTTGGGGATCTGATACCATGTCTAGCTCATCCTGGGGTGGTGACCCAGAGAGGGATGGGTCCTTACACTCTAGCAGTTCCAAGCACCACCCTTTGCCTCCCCCTGGGGTTTTCCTTAATCACCCTGTGTGTTGTGCTGGAACCTGAGGCCAGAGTACTGCTGAGTGCTGGGCCTGGAGAGCAGGTGGGGTCAGGGCAGAGCCAGGAGTAGCCATACACTGCTTGACAACCTCTTCCTCTACAACCTGTGCCCACCCACAGATGGAAAAAGCCTTGAGTCACGTAGCTGTGTGTGCAGCAGAGCCCAGCAGTCCTGGGCCCCCCAGCCCAGCCCTGCCAGCCACCCCTGCCAGCCCACCCACCATCCCTTCTAGTGCACTGAAGGGCGTGCCTCAGGCCCTCCTGGATCGGGTGAGTCCCTCAGGATGGGGATGGGATGGGTGTTGCTCACGGTCACCTGCTGCTGCTACCTGCCTCCTCCTTGCTGCAGATTCGTGCCAAAGAGGTCCAGAAACAATTGGCACAGATGACACGGCGCCCGGAGCTTGAGCTGAGGCTGCAGCGGCTTGAACGGCTGCCTGAGCTGGCACGTGTGCTGCGTGGTGTCTTCGTGGCTGAGCGCAAGCCTGCACTCACCATGGAAATAGCCTGTGCCAGGATGGTGGGCAGCTGCCAAGCCACCCTGAGCCTGGGTATGTGTAGGTCAGGTGGAGTTGAGGGTGGGCACAGCCCTGCCCCTGGGGCAGCTGTGTAGACTCTGTCTCTTCACCTGGTGCTCACCGGGCTCCTACTGTTTGTGGGCACTAGGCTCTAGGTCCCCTGAGCCCTGCCAAGCTCTGTGCAGCTTCCTGTGGCCCCATGAACCTGTCCCCATGGTCCTTGAAATAGTCCAGACCTTAGCAGTGCCTACCCCGCACTGGTCACCAGGCTGCAGGGGAGTGCCTGCCCAAGGCGTTGCGGTTGGGGATGCCTGCCTCCCGAGGAGGTGGTCACACAGAGGCACTCAGTGGTTTTTTTAAGGTAGCCCTTCCAGTAAGTGGCTGGGGCTGTGGGACTCACTCCCTCCCTCCTGCTGCAGGGGAGATGGAGAAGCACCTGCTGCTCCTTGCTGAGCTGCTGCCCGACTGGCTCAGCCTGCACCGCATCCGTACTGACACCTACCTCAAGCTGGACAAGACAGTCGACCTGGCTGGCATCACTGCACGGCTGACCCGCCAGGCCCGCACTGAGGAGGGCCAGTGAGCCCCTTTTACTCCTACCAGCATACATCCCTGTTGTGGGCCATGGGCTGCGTGGCCTGGACTTCTGCTGGCGTGGACTCCTGGGGTCTTACGCAGTGTGTTGGTATTGCATCTGTGGGGCTGTCTTTTGCTGACTGCTGCACACACAGTCCTTGGACACTGCTGAAGGCAGGGATGCGGGCCCAGCCCCTGGCGGGTTGCACAGGAAGTGGCATGCAGAACTAGCAGTGTGGTCGGCAGTGCCCCTTCCACCCATATCCTGGTGTTGGAGCCTGTGAACTGTGACTTTGTAGGGACATGTTCTGATGTCCACCCATAGGCTTGCTGGGCACCCTGCAAATGGTCTGGGCCTCTGGGCATGCTGGCTGGGTCAAAGATCAGGTTGCAAGTAGCAGCATGAAGTTAAGACTTTCCTGGAGAATGGTGATAACTTTATCATGCCAAAATAACGTGTGAAACCTAAGGTATGACTGATTTACTTATTTCTAGTTTAACCTTTTCAAACTTTAAATACCTAAGGCCTTGGAAGGAGAGCCTATTTTCTAATCTTAGTGGCGTTTTATAAAGCCTGAGTCATGTAACATGTAAATAAAATTCTGCTCTCAAGACTGCTGCTTTGGAATGCTGTTAGCTGTGGTGGTAGAGACCAGATCCCATGTTTTCTCAGTGAGAAAATAGCCAAAAACCGAAGTCTAGGAGGTCAGGTTTATTTGGCTTAGTTCATAGAAATTTCAGCCTGCAATCGGATGGCACGTGACAGAGGCAGTGTTCATGGCAGAAGACAACAAAAGCAACTAGGGAAGAAGCTGAGCCTTTTCCTTGTGTTGTATCCAGTCTACTGGGAAGAGGGCGGTGTCGGCCGTCACACCAGGCTGGCAATCTCCAGCCCTTAATCACAGCCTGTATCGCAGCTCAACCACATGCTCTAGATTTAGCCCAACTGAAAAAGCTCTAAAATCACATGAGGCTTGGGGACATCTAGACACAAGCCATAACATACTGAAGGTGGGCTGTCACAGCAGTGCTGAATTTAGGTGACAAGACTTCATGAGATAGGTGGCCCTGGCTTACCTAGCTGGCTTTGTGTCAGCAGGAGACCTTCAGATGGGCAGAAGCACAGATTAACAAGTGCAGTTGTTACGCGACAACAGGAGAACAAGGGGGTGATTGGCCACAGGGCTGAATCCCTTCCTGTCTGCATGTCTGTAAAGTGGGCTCAGACTCCTGGCCATCTAGGAGGGACAGGTACCAAGCAGGTGCTGAGCCCTGCCTGGACTGTACCCATCTGGGCTGGGGCTGCCACAGGGAATGGGTCTATGAGAACGAGAGACACGTGGGTAGCAAGGCTGTTTACTGATTTTGTCTGGCAATGTCACGGTCATTCCAACAAGGAGATATCAGTGGGTAGGAATGACAGCAGTACAGCTGGTGACCCCTGCAGGTCACTGAAGGCACAAGGTGAATGGTTTCTTGTCAAGTTGAAGACTCACTCATACTGCAGAAGTGAGAAGAAAGAGACTGGCCCTAGCTTCTCCCTGCCTTTGAGCGAGGTCAGCTCCACCAGGGTCACGCATTCCAGCACCTCTGCCCCCAGCTGGCCCAGCAGTTCACAGGCTGCGCACATGGTTCCTGGGGGTGAGGATGGAGGGAGTGTGGCGAAGCAAGGAGGCTCACGCCTGCTCTGCCCCAGTGTCCAGACCCTTCCCCAGGCCCTAGGCTGTCCCAGGAGGCTCACCACCAGTAGCCAGCAGGTCGTCCACCACGACCACCTTCTGGCCCGGCTCCAAGGCATCTTTCTGGATCTCTAGCTCAGCCTACAGATAGGAAAGAGACACAGTGGAGCTTGAGTACTGCCATCTGGCCCTCTCCCAGGGCCAGTCCCACCATGACATTACTTTTGTGCTGCAACCACGGGGGCTCTACTGCAAGCTCCCCAACTCCCCAGGGTCTGAGGGAGCCTGGCCCTGCCCTCCTGTGCTGGTCTCATCTGCTACTTACCTTCCCGTATTCCAGTGCATAGGAGGTGGACACAGTGGGGCCTGGCAGCTTCCCACCCTTCCGGATGAGCACACAGCCTAGCCCCAGCTCCTGGGCCAGTGAGGGTCCGAACAGGAAGCCCCTGGAGTCCAGGCCTGTGGGGTTTGCGAGATGGGTGTTGGGCAGTGGCATGTGGCATGTGGTATGGCAGCATGACAGGCCATGCTGGAGGAGCAGACAGCAGCCATAGTGACATGGGCACCTAATGTCATCCACCTCAGGATCCTGTGGGCTGAGATTGGAAGTAGTTGTGGGACTTTGCCCAACCTCTGGCAGCTCTGGCCAATGGTGGACAGCAGCACACAGATAGCCCTGCCACTGTCCAGTGTCTTTAGGGGTCCTGTCACTGAGGCGGCCAAGGCCAGCCTGGCCATCTCCAGGGAGACAGGGGTAGCTCACCGCACCCAAACACCCGATTCTGTGGGAGGTCCTGAGGGGGAGGGCTCTGGCGCAGCTTCCGTTTCCCTGGGACAGTGGGCCATGTGTGATGAGAGAGACCTGCCAGGACCACTGTTCTCCCTTACCCTCTCTTGGGCCCTGAAGGATCTCACTCTGAAGGCCCAGGCCTGGGACACAGCTCAATATGCTTGGCCAAGGGGGACAGGAAGAGGAGGGGACGGGAAAGGGGCCGAGGATGGAGGATGGGTGGCCTAGGGAGACAATGTAGCCAGGAACTTTGGGGGCGTGCAGGAGGTCTCAGACCCGCAGCTCTTCTGGGGAGGGGACAAGTCTAGCCCTACAATCCACCTAGGCTATCCAAGGGACCCCTTGGCCAAGGCCCTTTCCCAAGCACTCCAACCCTACGGAACCTAAACCTCTGGTGCTACGCCAACACCAGCGACACCCAGAGGCGGGAAGAGCGGACGACAGGGATAGGGCGGGACCAGCAACAGTAGGAAGTGGGAGGCCAGAGGTAAGAGGTCAGAGGTGGCTGATCCACTGCGGGCTGCAGGAAAAAGAAGCCCGGAGGACATGAAGGGATGAAAACGCGGAGCGGGGACAGAATGGAGGAAGGTCACTGGCCTGCGATGTAATCGATCTTGCTGCCGTATGTGGTCTTCAGGTGGCTGGCCAGCAGGCGGATGCAGGTGCGGAAGGATTCAGGGTCTTTCAGGAGGGGCGAGATGTCCCTGCGCAAGGACAAGATGGTGACACGAACTGCCGGGGATGCGGCCCGCCGGACCCCAAGCGGAGCCTGTAGCCAACGCTCGAGCGGCGCTGCGCAGGCCCAGGCCGCCGCATCCACACCTGAAGTTCACGCCAGGGATGGGGAAGTCGGGGAAGCTGCGGATACACCGGGACACCAGCTGCAGCTCAGGCTCCGCCATGGCTGCGTGTGGTGGGTCAAGGAACGTGGCGGGGCTCCCGGGCCAGCGGGGCGGAGCTGAGGGCAGGGTGAGGCAGGCGGGGCGGGGCGGGGCGGGGCGGGGCGGGGCGAGCAGGCCGCGGAAGACCCGGCTCCGGAGGTGGGCCGGTGCTTCGGAATGGCACTCAGTCCGCTACACCCATTCTTTTCAGGTCAGTAGCCTCGAGCACGTGTGGGGAGTGGGGCAGCACGAGGGTCCAACGTGGGGCGGGGTGGCGATTCCCGTAGGCGGGACCCTGACTGCCTAGGGCACTACGCCTGTTTAAAAACCACAAATACACAGCTGAAGTGCCCCAGTTCCTTTATTTCTTCTCTGTCAGTGCAGCAATCCAGCCTTGCCATGTCAGGCCTGGGAGGTGAAGGAACACTTGCTCCCACGGGCCTGAGGGAGAAGGTGGGCTGCTGTGCCGGGCTGTGGTCCTCCGCAGGCTCTGTGATGTCACCAGTGCCCACAGTCCTGACAGCTGGATAGGCAGCACCCCTCCCAGAGCATCACGGGCCAGGCACAGAACTGTCAGCTGTGGCCTTCCACACTGGGACTGAAGAGGCACAGGAACCACTGAAGCCCTCCGGGCCCTAGGATGGAGCCCTGGGCCAGGCTTGGCTGGCAGGCCCTGCTGCTGGTCCAGGGTTCTGTCTGCCTGCCCATGGGCAGGACAGAGCGGCTGGAATGTTTCCTTCCTTCAGGCATTGGCAGGAGCTCCTGGGCCTGGTCTGGGTCCAAGAAGGTGCTAATGGGGCCAGTAGCACTTCTCCAGGACGGACTCTGGAGGCGGCAGGCACTTGCCCAGCTTTTCACAGCCTGGGGGTGCCCAGTTCTAGGACATAACATTCAAGCCAAGTTTAGTCTCTCTGGTCTGGCTGCAGTCTGGCTGCAGGTTTCAGATGCTTGTCCTTGCCCGAGCCTCGAGCCCCTCCCTATCCACTTGGCTCTAGTGTGGGGACCACCTTCATCACCTCCTCGCCAGGGGGACACTAATGCCTCACCAGGAAACTTGACACAGGGCATCCTCCCTGGGCAGGGACAGGACAAGGAGGGCGGCCAGGCTGAGGCCAGGGCTGGGGGGCCTCCCAGGTCTTTGCTACCAGTCTCTTAAAGTTTGGGCTCATCCCACAGCTGCAGGGGGTTGGAGGAGCCTCCTTTCACCCCGTTGGTACCCAAACAGAAAAGGGAAACAGGTCTACCTTGTGCCCAGGACAGGACTGCCTTTCCAAGGCATGTAGCTCCAGCAAGCCTCAGCCTGATGACTTTGTGTCAAGTGCCATGGAACTTGGGGTAGTGGCCCATGGCCCGCATGCATGCCACTCACCATGACTGCCCGGTTGCACACGTTGAGCTGTGGCTGTCCAGGGACCAAGGCGTCCTGGTGCTGCTGGACGGCCAGGGTGATCCTGCTGAGGGCGTCCTGGTACTCAGTGCTGGCAAAGCTGGAGACAGAGGAGCCCAGGTTACTGGGGGTGCAGTGTCCCTGGCTCTGTTGGAAGAGGTGGACTTTCTAGGAAGGGGACAGCCCAGGAGGCCCAGCTGGAAAGCCCAGTGCTGAGCTGGTCGGGGGCAAGCAAAACAGAGGGAGAGGGCCAGGAGGCTGAGCTCTGGGAGAGAGGCTGTGAGCATGGTTGTCTTCTGCTCTGCCCCACCAGGGTGACCTGCTGGGACCAGCGGTTTGGGCTCCAAGGGCCGCCACCAGTTGACAGGAAGATGCCAGAACCCTAGGGGGACTCCCTGGGGATCATGTCTTTTTGCTCTTTAAATCATGCCTGCCATCACCAGCACACAGGTGACAAGGTGTGTGATGTGGCTTCTCGCCCAGAGCAATGCAAATGGAGCTGCAACTTCACACAGGGAAGAACGTGGTGGGTGAACTGTTAGAGCCTGGAGTGGGGCAGACAGCTGCTCACTCACAAGGCACTTCCTTCGGAGGCCCCTACTTGGCCACATTAGAGTGCCACAGCTAATAGCAAGATGCCGCTGGCTGAGCACAGGAAACGGGGCCCAGCGCAGCACCTGGTGCCATGGTGGCTGTGTTGCCTTGCAGAGCTCAGGCTGTGGGTGGGCCAAGCCGTGAGAACTCTGCACCTGAGGGCAGCCTGTCCTGGGGGCTGTGCCATCTAGTCTCCCTCATGTGTGGGGTCTTTGCAGGACGCCATGGCCTCATGCATTTGGTGAAACTGTGGTCAGCTGGCCCGGAGGCACCCCGTATTCCCAATGCTGTGTGGTAGCCATCTCCTTCCTGCTGCAGCTCACTGCGGTGGCCATGTCCGAGGTCCACTGCCGTGTCTTCCTCAGGGACCGTGGTCTTCCAGGAGAACTGTGGGGCAGCTTCGGGTGTGGAGGGAGGACCATGTCCCTTAGCTGGTGTACTGACAGGAAGGAGCAGCTGTGGACTGTGCTGTACTATGCAGGCTGGGGTGCACGGCAGCTCTGAGTGGTCCCCAGTTCCCGGTGGCCTGCTGAGGTTTCAGGTGCAGATGTGGCCTGCGCTGTCTGGTGTGCTGTGGCTGAGCCTACACCCACTCACTGTGGAGGCTGCTCCAGGGTGCCCTGCTCACAAGACCACTGTGCCCCCCCTGGCCACAGCAGCTCTGAGCTGCATACTCCAGTGGGTGTGGCAGTCTTTGAGGGTCCACGGGAACCCTGAGGAGCGCCAGGCTTCCATCTGGGCATGCCCTGGGGGCTCAAGGTGAAGGGTGCCTGTCCCCTCCCAGTCCTGGATTCCAAGTTTGAAGCTGAAATGCAGTGGGGTAGCGGGGTGTTCCTCTGTAGCCTCCAGAGGCTCCTTCCTCCTCAGCCCAAGGGGCTGTCTCCTTTGGTGCCTTCTTTTCTCTGGCCTGATCCAGATGACCTCGCTTCTGGTTTATCTTAGGTTTTTTTTTTTGTACCAGGGATTGAACTTGGGACCTTGTACTTGCCAGGCAGGCATTTAGGCACTTATGCCACTGAGCTATCTCCCCGTCCTCTTAGTTATATTTGTAAAGGCCTTAGCTCCATAAGTCACACTGTGAGGTGCTGGGTGGACGTGGATTTGGGGGCCTCTGTCCACCAAACCCTCTCTGCCTATCCTTCCCGTGGTCATCATTCTGGGCTTCAGAGCCAGTGGGGCTCCTGTGGAAAGGCAAGTGGTATGGCCAAGAGGTCCCACGGCAGAAGCCTCCTCCCACTGCCTTGGGGCTTGGAGCTGGACTCAGTGGCTGCCTGTAAGGCCCAGGAGCTTGTTGTGGTCCTTTCCAGGGGCCATGGTGCCCTGTGGCCCTATCCCTGACTCCTGTTGGCCCTGCTTAAACCCTAGCCTATCCCACACTGGCTGTCCACAGAGTATGCCTCAGTGTCCCTAGGACCAGTGGGATGGGGACGCTGGAGAACACTGGGATACAGACACAGCACAGCACAGCTCAGTGAGACAGCCTTGTGCTGGGACAGGGACAGGGGGTGTGGGGAGCCACCCTGGTTTTTTTTTGGCTTTTTGAGAGAGGGTCTCACTGTGTGGTTCAGGCTGGCCTTGAACTCACTTTTGTAGCCTAGGCTGGTCTCAAACTCACTGATCCTCCTGCCTCAGCCTCCCAAGAGCTGGGATCACAGGCGTGTGCCACCACACCCAGCCACCCTGCTTATTGATGGCTGTAATGCCAGAGCCTCCTGGCAAGGCTGGGATGGGGGTTTGGGAGCCTAGGGACAGAGCTCTAAGTCCCCAGTTACTTCTGGTGAGCTGGATGTCTCCACCCACCTGCAGCTGCTTTGTTCCTGCAACCTGGGCTCTGAGCACTGTTTCTGCCAGCACTAGGGTCAGTCATTACAGGGTGTACCCCTTGTACCCCCACCTGGCCTTCACCCCCACTCTCACCATCCCCATGGTAGTTCACAGCAGGTGACGCAGTAGCTCAAGGTCTGATGAACTACACCCTGGAAGGGAGTACCACCAACTCCACATGGGGACTGTTCCCCAGGGGAGGACTGAGGCCAGGTTTCCTGGTACACAGGAGCGTAGGCCCCTGCTGCCACCACAAGAGAACCCTGGGAGAACCCAGCTGCAGCTGACTCACCTGAGTGGGAACTTCTCTCCAGGGTCACGCCCCAGGTGAAAGAGCAGTGGTAGCTTCGTATGTTCCTCCTGGGTATGGGTGGTGACTCCTGAGATGTTCTGCCCAGGGCAGAAATCGATGCCCTGTGACAAGCAGTAGGGGAGGTGGGTGCCTCTACCGTGCCCTCTCCCTGCACAGCAGACACTTGGTGGCTGGGATGATGGAGAGCTGGGCCAGGGTGGACCTGCCACGTTGGGGGCAGGAGCCGTGCCCAGAGGTGCTTGGCGAGCTGGCCTCTGTGCCATTTGCTGGGCCCCTTTGTGGTGGTACTGTCTATAAAACCTCTTAGCCAACCTCACATCTCCACAGTGGCCAGTATCACAGAGCAGGACACCGTGGATCACCTGTGTGCCCATGGGGGACAGGAAAAATCATCACTGGGCAGGAGGAGGTGGAGGGTGGGGAGATCAGGGCACAGCTCTGACCAACATGGACACTGGAAAGAGAGGATGCCAAAGGAGCCCAACTTGGTGTATTTCGGAAGACAGAATGGAAAAGGTAGGCGACAAGCTAAGATCTTCAGGCTCAGGCCTGCAGCTGTAGCACCCTCACTACCCACCCAGGTAGCCCTGCCCACTGACTTCCGATGCCCACGTGGCAGGCCTTGTATGCAAGTTTTGTCTGGCTGCCTAGGACTCCCTGATGTGTGACCAGGGAACCCCCTGCCATCTACACCTTCAGCAGCCTCAAGGGGAGCCGTGAGACAGGAACCAGGCTTGAGCACAGTTGGTGCCCACAGGCCTGCCAAGGGTATGTGGTACGGGGCTGCTCACCCTGAGGCTGTGCTGACAGCTGGCCAGGGAGAGGTTACTATTCTGCTTCCAATAAAGCCAGAGATCAGACAGCCATGAAATTCTTGTTTACACTGAGCTGCAGAGCCTGCATCTAAGTACAGACACCAAGAGGGCTCCAGAGCAGTGATGGGCTACTCCAGATGGTGCCAATGTCCGCCCAAGCACCCTGCATGTGGCCTACTCAGTGGGAGCCACCACCTGTCGCACAAACTGCCAGGCAGAGCAGTGTCCAAGTCCAGACAAAGACGTAGACTGTGATTTGGATGCAAATCAAGTAAGCTGTTACTGAGCACCCACCAATTAGTGCAGGATGCCTCTCAGGACTGCTGTCCGAGGGGCGCCAGCCTGGCAGCTCATGACACCGCCCTCCAGGAACAGGAGGGATGGGGGGAGGGTAACCTGGTCCTAGAACAGGGGCACAGGTAGTGGCTGGAGGCCAGGGGCTGATAGCAAAGGCAGGATGGTAGAGACAGATGCAGGCAAGGACTCACGAGGCCACATGGCCAGGTCCAACATCCTCTGCATGTCACCATGGTCACACAGCACTGCCTGAGTCTTCACAGGGATCATGTGGTATAGGACTGCCACTGGTCACCAGTTACCATGGGACAGAAGAATGAACTGTCACTTGCAGCTAGGCAACATGACAGGTGTGTGGTGGGCCCATAGCACCAGGACCCCAGGCACGCAGGCAGGCCATAGCATGGACAGTGGGGACGATGACCCCAACAGCAGTGCAGGGTCTCAAGCTGAAAGGGCATGGAGGGCTGGCAATATCGGAAGCTGTGATGAGCAGGACATCGGGTGCTCTGTCCCCACTGTGGTGCCCCAGGTGGGTGCTGGCTGGATCCCCATCCCATTTATTCTGTAAGAGGAGAGACCTGACCTGGCGGTGAGCCTGGTTCCCCACCTGTCAATGGGCTCCTCCCCTCCTCCCCTCACCAGTCCAGGAGGAAAGGGTCATCTGAGGGACACATCGGTGGAAGGTGTTGACAGGGCTGGATCCCTGGGGTGGGTTCTCCTGATCTCCACCCTCTCAGACCTCTGCAGATGTGGCGGGGAGCCTTCCTAGCTGCATCTGGCCCTAGCAGGCCATAAGAAGCCAAAGGGACAGAAGGCTACTATGTGCCCGGTCGTAGCCAGGAGCCAGGTAGGGACCAATGCAGCTCAACCTGCTTCAAACCACCCAGACTCCAGGGCCCTGGGGGCAGCACAGGGGCTGCAGAGGGTGCCCCAGGGCCAGTCACTGCCCACCTTACCCACTGCAGTGCTCCTTCAGCCCTTGGGCCCTGGAGGCAGGACCACAACTGCAGGGCTAGGAAGGACTGGGTGGGGGGACTGTACAGGAGCTAGGAAGGCAGCGACAGTGCCCTGGGTACACCTGCGGCTTCTGGTCCTGCACTGGTGACCTTCAGCCCCAGCCCCAGCCCCAGCCCCACAGGCAGTTCCAAGTCCATCTCATACTCCCAGCCCAGGCCACTTCCTGGCCCAGCCCCACCTATTCCCTGCTCTCACCCAACTCGTGGGCCATTTTGCAAGTCTTGGACTTAGATTTCCCATGAATTTACATTAATTTTCTGTTCAGGGAAGGCAAATTAGCAGGGTTTTCACGTTGCCCACAGGCCTTGGTGAGCCAAGAGGCTGGGTGGGGCACACTAGAGAGAAGCTCTGTGGTGGCCCGGGAAGTGGAGGGGGAAGCCACTTCCCCTCACACCCTGGCTAGCACTGTGATATGGCATGTCCTCACCAGCCCTGGGCCTGCACCCTGGGTGTCCTTGAGAGGGGACAGATGTCCCTGCAGTGGCCCCTCCTTGTCCGAGCCCTGGGTATTCCAGAAACACACTTAGGGCAGCAGAAGCATCCTAGCCGCCACCCTGGCCCCAGCATCTGTGCCAGGGTGGACACAACGCTGACCAGTCTCACCCAGCCTGCCCCTGAGCCCTGTACCTGTCTGAACTCCTCCCAGGAGTTGGTCCAGGTCCAAAAGTGGGCCTTGTGCTGGCCGAGGGTGACAGCCATCAAGGCGTTGCCACGGTAATAGAATATGGGCCTGTGGGAAGGGAGAGCAGGGTCAGGGGGTCAGGCCTAGCCTGGGGTCGGGGTGGGGGACTCCATGCGTGCATGGCCAGCGAGCCAGGCTTCAGGTGACGTTTACGAGGGTGACCGAGGCAGGATGGGGCTGTCTAGAGGCTGGGATGGCTCAGGACAGAGCCTGCCCACCTGCGCCAGGCCCAGGGTTCCACCATAGGTGTCTCCCCCGGCAAAGAAGAAAAGGCGGAGGCTCACTCTCTGGTGCTTGGACTCTGGCAAGGCAGGGCTGGGTGCGGGCAGGCAGGCAAAGTACCTGGCACCTTCACCCCTCAGCAGTATCCAAGCTCTTAGGCCAGGCTTCAAGACAAAAATAAGCAATTCTGAACCCAAGGGCAAACTGTCCTGCACGCCTCCCCGCCCCAGGCGTCACAGGGAGCTCTCGGCTCCTTCCACCTCCAGCCAGGGCTCCTTGCTTTCTGAATCTATGCTCCTCACAGCTGCCCAGAACTTGGTCTGTGTAAGCAAAACAGAGGCAGACACAGATGGAGGGGGCAGGGCTGGGCACAGGGTGGGACAGTCTGTCCTTCCCTCATGCACAAGCTGAGGCCACAAGAGCAGCCAGGTCATGGTGGACAGGGGGAGTATGGGTATGAGCCTGAGTATGTGTGACTGAAAGAGGGAAGGAGGGAGGGACAGAGGGAAGCAGAGAGGGAGCAGGCAGCAGCTGTGGCCACCAGGAGGGCCGGGACAGAGGTACATGTCACTGGCACCCACCTATCTATCAGCTGACCCTGCAGCATGGTGGGGAGCAGGTTGAGGCCATCGATCACCCTGTCACTGGGTGGCTTCAGGCCGGCGAGGACCAGGCTCGTGGTGAAAAGGTCCATGACGCTGCCCAGCTGGTGGCTCACCTGCAATGGATGCGGCCAACTCACCAGAGCCCTCAGCCCCACCTGGGTCACCTAGCTGGTCCAGTCAGGCAGCCTGTGCCACACGGTCAGAGTCAGGTGGGGTCAGAGAGCCTTGGGGGGCCAGTAGGCCTGGGAGCACAGCTGTCCAAAGGATGGGCCATCAGGAAACGAGGTTCTGCTCTGGAGCCTCTAAGCTGCCATAGGAGGCCATGGAGTGCTATCCCCCAAGTGTGTGGGAACTTCGGGCTCCCCACACACCACTAAAGGGGTAAAGAGCTGCCCTCAGCATGGAACATGGCCCCCATGAGACCAGAAAAGACCAGAAAGGAAGGGCAGTGGGCAGGCACACAGTGCCAGGCTCAGGAGCGGTACTTTTGGGTGATGGACAGGTCAAGCCTGTTCAGGGGTAGACGTTGATGCTATGGCAGGCTGAGGATACACCAGGACATACACCATGCCCCATGCCCACCACTGTCACCTGCATACCTGTCTACACAGACCATAGCCTGTGGCTGATGAACGCCACGCATCCAGCTGGCCTGTGCCACTCTCAATTCTGGTAGCACCAGCGCACCATGACACCTGCCCCTCAGAACTGCTATACCCACAGCTACTGGCACCAGCCACCATGGTGGTACGGACTCACCTGGCCAGCAGGGATGTGCTTGGGCCACCATGCAATCGCAGGCTCCCTCATCCCACCTTCAAATGTGGTCTGCTTCCCGCACAGGAAGGGGCCGTTGCTGCCACCTGGGGAGCCACCAGCTATCAGGCCTAGCCCATCCACTTTCCCATCCTCCCTTCCAAGGCCATGCCGGAGTCAGAGGCTCATTGCAGGGACAAAGGACCAGGCCAGGTCTCGGTCTTGGGTACCTGTCAGGGCTCCTATGTGGGAGGCTCTGCCTGCAAGTTCCCACGGGGAACAGGGACCTCTGGTCCCTATGGAGACGTAGGCCTGACTGCCTGCTAGTGACTCAGGCTCTCTCCTTATGAACAGGTCCCAGCCAGCATTTGCTGGGGCCCCGTGCCCTTGTGAGGTCTGGCACATGCAGCCAGTCCGGGTCCAGGTCTCACAGCCCTTGGGGGTCCCCAACGGGGCACCATGATGTCAAGCCCCTGCCTGATGCCCATGCTAGATGGCTGCTTCCTGGACCCCAGGCACCTGCCTTGGCTGGGAGCAGAGATGAGGGCAGCGCCATTGTCAGAGGTGAAGAAGACGAAGGTGCTCTCCTCGATGCTCAGGGTCCGCAGCAGGTTCAGCATCTTCCCCACACTGTCGTCGATCTCACGAACCGCATCCCCATACCTGTGGATGGTGACAGCTCATCAGCAGGACACCCAGAGGCATCATGGAGCACCAGGGGACAGGCTGGCCCTTGCTGAAGCGAACCCGTGGGGGTGGAGCCAATAGCGCTGTGCAGCCCCCTCTCCCCCTTTTGGGATCCCGAGGCCCAAACTGCCCTAGGTGCTCACCGCCCACGCTGGCTGCTGCCCAGGAAAGGCCGGGAGGCGTACACGGGTGCATGTGTGGCATCCACAGCCCAGTACAGGAAGAATGGGCGCTTCACAGCCTGCTGCCGCCTGATGAAGTCCAGGGCTTCCTGGAGGGCACTGGCCGTCACTGTCTGCCCTGTGTCCCATCTGCTAGCCACTCACCTGTCTGCCACATTGCCTTTGGCCTGCCCAGCCCCTCACCTGTAAGTAGATCTGGGTGAGGTTGGATTCCCCTGTCTTCACATTGATTGGAAATTCTTCATAAAATCTGAAAACACAATCCAGGTGGAAAACATGTCCCCTTCTGATGTCTCTGCCTTGTTTAGAATGTTCCATTTGAAGCCTGCCTGCTCCCAGAAGTGAGTCCTGTCAGAGCAAGGCCCGAGAGCCCTGCACATGGGGACAGAGCACTCGGTTACTTAGGTCAGTGGGGTAAGGAAGGGCAAGGCTTCCCAAGGGATGAAAGTGTCTGACGCTGACTGGGGTGGTGGTCATGTGACTCCCAGACACACCGAAGCCCCAGGACTGCACCCTGGGGTTGGGAGCTGTGTGTGAGGGACTTAGACCTGAGAAAAGCTTCTCTGTTTGTAGAGCTGGAGCTGGGACTTGGCCTCATAAGTGATAGGCAAGTGTTCCACCACTGAGCTACTTTCCTGGCCCCTTTTTAATTTTGAGACAGAATCCTGCTAAATGTCTAGGCTGCCCTGAAACTTGGGCTCCCCCTGCCTCAATTTCCTGGATAACTGGGAGTACAGGCTAACTTGAAGGCATAATTTTGAAAAAGGCAATGAGTAGTATAGGTTTTTGGTCCACTAGTGAAGTGTACACCCATATACACTAAAAAAAAAAGGTAAGAAATATTAAACTAGCAATTCAAGAAAGACACAGGTCATCACAGAGGCCCAATGCTACAGATGGCCACGCACCAGGCCATGCACCCCGCCCTGTGGGGTGACTTCCTCCTATCCCCATCAGGCTACTTTCAGCACCCCCTTTGCACATGGAGGCCGTGGCCTTCAGGCCTCCTGGGGCAGCACAGGGTCCCCAGTCCCTGAAACCAAGGGCAAAGCTGTGAAACCCCTTTGACTCGGGCGTCCCAAAGTAATCTCTGACCTCAAAGAGGTTGACACAGCGCAAAGCTGAGCCCCAGGGCTCCAGGCAGGACTTCCTGGTAGCCAGGGCTCTTGGGGCCCAGGACGCCAGTGCCAAGCAGATGGCTCAGGCTTCATCCTCCCACTGTCTGCTGGGGGACAACAGGGCAGGGCAGAGGTGGTACCTGCCGACCATGTCCCAGTCCCTGTACACAGGAATGTTGGGTTTGGCCTCATTGTCGTAAGGTCCAAAGTGACAGTTGGGAGATCCAAACCATTCATCAAATCCATGCTTCAGGGGGTGGAACTGGGGCCGGTGACCTAGGTGCCTAGAAACAGGAACCGGGTACTTCAGGGACTGCACTTGGGGACACTTCAGCCTCACAAGTAACAAACAAGCACCCCTAGCCCAAGTGTGTGCAAAGCCCTGGCTCCATGGTATGGAAAGCCAGACCTCAGTGCAGAAGTGCTGGGGCCCACCACCCTCCTCAGGCTGAGCCATGGCCAAGATGCTGGGGCACAGCAAGCCTGGGACGTCCTGCAGTGATGAGTGGGCAGGGCCCCAGAGGATGGTGCC
>PVKN010014622.1:0-19039 GCA_004027915.1 Capromys pilorides | reverse complement strand
CTGTCTGTTTGAAAAAGGACAGGGCTCTTCTAGATAAATCCTGCATTACGAACAAATGAGAGCTCTCCCCTCTTCCTGATCAGCTTAATTCCTTTTTGCTTATCTGTAAATCCAATAATGCCAGTAAAACAAACCTTCCTGGAGGCTGAGCACAAGGGCCTGGGCCTCTGCCTGGGAAACCCTCTTGCTATTAAAACCCCAGCTCTGCTCCTAGGAGAGCCAGGCCTAGCAGGGTGTGTGTGTGTGTGTGTGTGTGTGTGTGTTGGGGCTGGGGGTGACAGGCAGAAGAAATAGGCTAGGAACAGCGCCTGACCCATGTCACTAAGCTCTTGTCTCCTTGCCCAGGAAGCACTACAAATACCTCATACTGGAGCAGGGTGGGTCCAGTGAAGGACAGGTAGAAGATTCTGCATCTTTCCCATTTGCCCTGCTCCCCTGCAAAACAATTAACTGGGCTAAGACTTGCAGGTGTCTCTTGCACATGCATGCATGAGAGTATGGTCGCCTCATTCACCTTATTCTCACCAGTGGGTAGCATCTTGGGATTTTATTCCATCAGGTGACTATTTCAACCTGCATGGCTTTAACATTTTTATTTACTAAACCTATTGCACACTGACCAGTACCATGTCCACTGGGAGTGTGGTCTGTGCTGCTGAGGGGTAACTAGGAGGTCTCAGTGGTCCAAAGCTGAGGTTAAGAGGAGCCCCAGGCCTCTGGGAGAAAGAGAGAATATGGTCTCCTCTGACATAGACTGTGCTGTGTATAGCTGGGCTCTTATTTGTGAGACTATTCGCATGATGCCAATTTGTGGAGATTTTTAAATAGGATATTGTACTTTCCTACACTGGTGCATCCTGTCTCATAAACCTGTTCCTCTGCTTTTAAAGCTCCACATGGAATATGCCTACTGATCCGGTCTGGGAACGTAGAATTATTTAATCAAGTCCCACATGATAGGTATTTGTTCTCACCCCTGCTAATTTCCCCTGTGAAGAACAAAACTTTGATGAATATCTTTCTGCATAAACTTTTGACTTCACTGTATGTTTTCTTTGGCTAGATTTCCGGACTATGAACTAGTGAGTTAAGAGATGAGGCCCTTGTATAGTTTTCTCTAGAGGGTGGGAGTTAAGCCTGTCGGTTTTCGGACTCTCTGCTGCCTCAGTTTGAACTTGACCTCTATCACGTGGTATCCCTATGACTGACAAGATGATGCATATCCTTTTGTTTTTCCATCTGTGAAATGGGGATAATTTCACAGTCCATAGTCGGCTGGCGCCAGGGAAGAGTGGCACATGGCAGAGAGTAGCAGTTCATGGTGGCGGTGCAGAGCAAAGAGAGTAAAAGGGAGTAATAGCAGTAGCAATGGCTGCAGAGAGCAGGTCTGTCTCCCTTACGCTGTATTCGGACAATCTGCTCCCGACCAGATGTAGCACTCACCCCCATAATCCCAGCACTGGATCATGAATTCATCACAAATTCTAGAAGTCCGCCCCATAACTGCATGAGGCTTTAGGGGGACAACTAGACACAAACCATAACAGTTATCATTTGGAAAAATTGTACTTGAAACTTGAGTGTCACACCAACTCTTTCAGCTTACTGCTTGCTCTCAGGCCCATGGGAGGTGGGTGCAGCTTATAAATGACCTGCACTTTCCAGTGTCCAAGGTGGAGGGAGATGAGAGGAGGCACAAGACCAGTGCTTCAGCCACTGTGCTCTGAGGACCTACTCTCCACTCCCTGTCCTCCCCTCACAGGTGCTCCCGCGGGGTCCTGGAGGACACACCGCTGCTGGGCTCTCCTCCTGGCACCTTTCTTGGGTCCTAGAAAACCAGCTCTTCCCTCCTCTGCTGGTGTCACCTCCTCCCACCAGGAGCCCTCTTGACCAGTCCATCTGGCTCTCATGCTGGGACCCACACGGTCTCACAGAAATGGCTCCTGTGACTCGTTCTTTGCCCTGCGAACCTCTGCGCACAGGCTCATCCACAAGCAGCTGCGAGTTCCCTCAGAACTCCATCTCAATCGTCAGGAATCTCTAGATCCCTGGGGTTCCCTAAAATTCCTCCTGAGCCCCTTCTTGTAGTCTCTCATAGTTATAGGTACAGGAGACGAGTGTCAACAGATGGCCCAGAGCCAGGCTTTCCCAGGTCTGGCTTAGTGTATTCCACTTTGGAGTGTGATTTCTATTAGCTCAGAGTTTCAACTGGAACCTAGGCTGGAAGAGTTCCATTTCATCATCCTGTCCCCAAATCCATCTTTACAGAATACACAGAGGAGTGCCTGGGTTGAGCACACACCACAGTGGTGATCCAAGCTCAGGGGTTCTCTGTGTCTGTTCATTTCATAACCATTACATTTGGCTTTACTCCTGCAACCTTGTTTAATGCTCTATGAGTTTTATGTTATCAGAATACTACTTTCCTGTGAGTGTGGAGATTATTTGATATTATCTTCAGCAGTGATTTGGAAAAGAGACATACTGTTTTTAATTCTGCTTCTGGTTACCCTACACTTACTAAAAGACCTCCACACACCTGTTTATCTCACTTTAATCATGACAGTGGAGCAATGGTCTTTGTGTATTCTGTAGTTACTTAAGTGGGAACTATAGAGGGAGTTATCAGGCCTCGCACACATACGCTGCTGCCTTTCTATGACATCTCCCCAGCAGCTTTAGAAAGGCCCCGGACTCTGAGGGCCTGCTTATGTCCATCCTGGACTTTCTGTGTAGCCATCTAGCAGTTTGCAATATTGCTAGCCCTGTTTTCCTTCTGTCATTCATTTTGCTCCCAATTATATCTGGGCAATTTATTCTTGACTTAAAATTCTTTAGAGACTCTGCACTGCCTATAGGATAAACTCCAGACTCCCTAGCCTGGTGTGCAGGGTGACGCGACCTGACTGAACTAGATAGAGGTTATCTGGACCAAACCAGTCACTCAACCACAAGCCACCATGCTGGTTCACACCTTGGGGTAAGTGCATGTTAAAGTTTGTATCTAGTTGTCCCTCCCCACCCACAATGCCTCTGTAAATCATGGGGCTGTCAAGTTTGCAGTTTGAGGAGCGGGCCGGAGGACCAGGATGGGGCTTGAGAGGCAGGGCCAGAGATGCATGAACCATTAAACTGACAGCATGTGCCTCACCTCCACACCCCCAGGCCTGGTGGCTTCTTTTGGTGATATGGAGTAGATCATTCTGGACACAGTGGCATAGTGTCTCAAGGTCTTGCTATGGAATTCAGGCTGCTTTAAACTATGAAACCTCCAGTAACTGTGAGCTAAATAAACCTTTCCTTCCCTAAGCTTGTGTGTCGGGTATTTATCCCAGCCACAAGAAAAGGATAACTAAGTACATTAATCAAGTACTCTCATGTCTCCATGACTTTGCCTGTATCTTTCTCAATGCAGTGGGCATAATGCCTGGCCAGGTATAGAATCTTGGTGATAGCTTAGTTTCTCCTTCCTTCACCAGCCTATCAGAATAATTTTCAACCTTCAAGGCCCAGCCTGATGGTCCTTCTTTTCCATTTTCATGAAAGCCTGTTGTAACCTGACCTTCCTCCTCCCAGTACTACTGACTGCCCCACCTCTTCACCCCTGCCCCCCAACTCCAGCACTTTGGACATCTGGCTTGTGTGACACCAACACCTGAGTGCTGATGCCATCATTATCTTTCTCATGTCTATATCCACACTGACTTCCTGCTAGCAGCCTTGTACCCGATCCCTGCCAAAACCACAGCAGCCCTGTGGCCACCTTTGAATAAAATTGATGTCTGATTGATTTGAATGGCTCTCCTCAGACTTCAAGGTCATAATGCCAAGCCACCGAGCAGAGCCTACTCAGGGTGGATATTCATTTATTATTCACATTATTTTGCTTCCAAAATTGACAAAAGGTGGCCTTCACTCAATAAAACAATTACATTAAGTTATAGAAAATGTAAGACTCTGTATGGAAGTAACAAACTCCAGAATGCTTCCCTGGTGAGCTGGCTCTGCTTAGGGAGGCTGGCCCAGGACTACTCAAGTTCAGATGCGAAGGTCTCCTTCTCTCCTCAGCATGAGCCGTCGCTGTGCCTAAAATACAGCAAGGAGAGCTTAAGTTCATGGCAAATATCTCGTTCTTGTAGGATTTGGATAGGTGGGGAGGAAGGCATATTGGGATCGCTGTTTTGCAACAAGAGATGACCTTGCTCCTAGGGCTAGATTTGAAAAGCTTAGGCCTTTCTTCAGAAACTCTATATAGCAGAGTTGTTTAAAAAAATGAAATTTACCATGGCCCAATACAACAATCTTCATTTGCCTTCCTGGAGGGACTTTGTAATAAATTCAAGGGCATAAACATAAAATGTCAACCAGGGATGCCATGGGGATGGAAAAATCCCTTACAAGTTCTGAGTTGAGTGTGAATACCCATAAACCCTTTCAGCACCCACATCTTCTCTTTGTACCACATACACTAACATATCCAACCACTGTGCTCCGTGGCAGGATCACCTCTTCCACATGTTCTCCTGTGCTCACTGTCATGTGCTGTCCCTGGCTCCCCATGTCCCAGGTGCACACACACTCGCAGACCCCCACATGTGTGCACTGTCTCTCGGACCCTTGTCTCCCATGTCCTTTATGAACACGTCCAGCCTCTGCAGGAAGGGACTTGGAGAGCTGCCTCATTTCTGCACCTCACTCTGCCTCCAGATTCTGCTCCCTTAGGATGGAGCCTAAAGTGTCTGTTTAATAGATTCAATTACTCCAGACTCCTGAGACCTTCCAACTTAATTCTGACTGCTTTAAGGTGTCAGATAATTTGAGAATAAAGGGAGAGAAACATCCTCAGATTTTTGAAGGGAAATTCTTTTAGGCTGTAGTCACCTTTGAAGAGACAGGTGTAACCTTAAAAGTTGGCCTGGAGGGGAGGGCCTCCTGCACTAGATCTGGCCTTTTGCTTCTAGTCAGGACAGAGTGCTGGGCAGCGGCTTTACTGCTCTTTGAGACCTCAAAGGCAGGACCCAGCCCCTTTCCGCTGCGCTTCCTAGGAGGCTGATGGGTGAAAACAGCCTTGTTTTCTGCACTGCAAACACTCCCAAGTGACTTGTCTGTTCTTTGTCCACAGTGACAGTGATTGCTCTTAAAGGCTGGTAAATAATCAGAGGTAACAGCCTTCAGACAGCATGGGTGCTGTAGCAGATAGAGACGGATCAGACCTGCCTCGTGCTTCTGAAGCAGGAGAAGAGCCTGCACACGTGTGCTTCTGCACCACATGTGCTCTGATAAGAAGGAGCTGAGGGGGAGACCTGGAGACCCAGATACTTGTGGATGAATACTACCTCTATTCACCATGTGTATGGCTTTGTGCTAGATCCTTGCCTTTTCTTAGCCTGTTTCCTCTGCTGTAAAATGGGTATAATAGTTCCTACCTCTTAGGTGGTTGTGAAGCTTAAACTAGAGTGTGCAGATAGCACCTAACAAACCACCCCAGCTCCTGACTCTCAGCCAAAGCTCCACGTACCTTGAATATTGTGGTTTATAGTTAAACGGACCAGATAAAACAAGACTGAGAAGCTGGAGAATCCTGGGGGTGGAGGTGAGGGGCCCTCGCTCAGTCTTTTTTTTTTTTTTTCAGGACTGGAGATTGAACTCAGGCCCTTGCACTTGCCGGGCTTATTTTACTGAGCTATCCCCCACCCCCCAGTCTTGCTGGCCCTTCTCCCACTGTTCCACCCACTCATGCTGTGGGTGCTGCTGACCCCAGGGTGCACAGGAGGACATCCACGTGCTCTGTGGGACTGGGCTGCTCCTCAGCAGAGCCCTCTGGGATTCCCAGCCCAGGGCTGTCCCTCCTCCAGGCTGCCCTGCTGGCTTTAGAGCCAGTGTCGGGCACAGCTAGGATCTAGTCAGCCTTCAGAGGATAAGATGATGCTTGTACAACTGTTACTGCCTCTCAGGAACTGTGACTCTTGGAAACAAGAACAGAGGTCCTGCTTCTGTTTCAGATCCATCACTTACTAGTCTCCCATCTCCTGGAGACTCCATTTTCTAGGAATACAGATGAAATAGCTGCCTTTCAGGCCGTGGTGCAGATTAGATACCGTAACTTTGCAAGGGCCGGAAATGCAATAGACAGCACATGTGACCCTCCCTCAGCTGGACTGCTGGGCCGGCGATGCGAAGGCCCCGCTGCGGAGAACTTCCTTTACTGAGGCCCAGTCGGTGGGCACCAGGCCTGGAGCTCCCAGGCGCACTTGACAGCATCCCCCGCCCCGCACCCCCTCCCCCGCCCCGCTAAATCTGGCAGCTATTTCCCATGGATTAACAGCAGAGATGGGTAGGGTCCGAATCATCCCCGCGTCACCTGAGGAGACACTAAAGCTCTGAGGCTTGGGGCCCCGCGCTTTGGTGGCAGCGCCTTTTTTCGCCCAAGGTGGGCGCCAGCTGGCTCGGCTCGCCGAGTAGCTGAGCTCTTGGCAATTTCGGGAAGGCGCCGGGAGCTGGGGGTGGGGTCTCCGCCGGGCGGGACCGGGAGGCGGGGTGGCAGCTGAGCGCTGGGGCTCTGGTTGGAAAGGGGGCGCGGGGCTGGGCGGTGCGGCAGCCTCTCCCGCCCCCGACGCGCGCTCCCGCTCGCGGCCGCCCGCGCGCTCCCGCTGCTTCGCCCGCCCACCGCGCCGCGCAGGCAACCGCTAAGGCTGGGACCCTGGCGTGCAGCGCCGGCCTCGCCGGGGCCCGGCGCCCCGGCCCGGGAGGATGTGGCCCGGGGCGGCCGGGGAGCTGAGCAGGGCCCTCGTGCCGGCCCCTACCGGCCCTGACCTCCGAAGCCGCAGCCGCCGCCCCACCCCCGAGAGACATGACTTCCAAACCGCATTCCGACTGGATTCCCTACAGGTACGCGGCGCCGGCCCTCCTTCCCTTCCACGGGGGTCACGGGCAGGCCCACCACCCTCTACCTCTGTGAGCTGGGGCTGAGTCGCCACGGACCCCAGACTCGGGACTTAGGGCCGTCTGGCGAGGAGGCATCCCCACCCTACCCACCTTTTCTAGCGCTGCGGGGAGTGAGTTGGAAACGCTACCCCAACTTTGCAACCTCAGACCTGCTCCACCCCGGTGTCTTCCTCGGTTGCTGGAAGCGGCTTTATAGCCGCCTGGAGGAGGGACGCAAACTGCCGTGAGCCCCCTCCTAGGCCTAGCACCGGGCCGGGCCATTGCCTTTATAGCTTGCGCACGCACAGCCATACATCTGCACGCTTGCACCCACAGCATGTCCTCGGCGTTGGGCCCAAGATGCCCCTGCTGGCCGCTTCACATTCTCGGAGAGTGGATGCTCGGGGACAGTAAATTCTGGACCCAGACCACGTGGCCACTCATATCACAGGCACCCATATGTTTTTATTGACACCAATTCTTGGGTTTACACGGGTGCACATGTCCATACCATATCTGCACACACACGCATCTTGTACCTGGGGTATATTTGACGGGCACTATTCACCCAAAACTCCTACTCAGTATCTTTTAGACTCAGTAATCGGCTTCGTAACAGGCCTATACTTGCATGTACAACACATAGACCTGCCCGCGTGTGCTTAGAAGTACTCAAGAACCCAGGCCCACTCAGGGATGCCCACCTCCCTCTGTTCTCATACACCCGGGTCGGATCCAAGGCTGGTGGGCTTTTTCCTCTTGTGTGGCAGAAGGTCGGGCAGTGTCGGCCTCACACAGGTGCAGGCTTTCCCCATTCCCTCTACTCCAGTCTATTACTGGCAGAGGAGCTCATCGCCATGGCAGCGCCATATTCTTGGCCATCCATTGGCTCTTTGGTTGCCATAGGCTACGAGATCTCTCTTTGCCTCCTAGAGAGGCATGTGTGTATAAAGGGTACTGGACGGCTAAGGACCACTTTTTATTGGCAACCTAGGTGCCTATGCCTGTGAGTGACAGGACTTAGACCCTCAGAACCATTTTGTAACAAAGCCTGCTCTGGAGAAGGGACCCAATCCCAGTCACTGACAGAAAGTTCTGCTGGAGCTTGTCTGTGAGTCTGTCCAGTCAGCATCCCAAATAAAGCCAGCTGAAACCGCCCAAGGCTGTTAAGAGCACATCTTTCTGCAAACAAGAAGCTATCATTGACCTGGGAATTCAGGGTTTGGCTTGAGTATTCTTGCGGCTCCTAATTTCTATGGAGACTTCTTGGATCCCAGGTTATTTTGAGGTCCACCCAACACACACATACACATGTGTGTACAGATGAGTCACACATAGGCTGTCCTGTAAGCATACGTATTCACACCTGGTCTCTCATAGATCAGAGAGCTGTTCCCATTGGGAACTGGGGACTAAGGCTATGTTGACTCAAAAGAGTGTGCGCCTGGACAGGACATGCAGGCTAGAGGCACAGGTAGTTTCTGGAGCATCCTGGCATTTCTTGGCATGTGTCTTCTAGAAGATAGCGTGGCTCCCAAGATAATCACATGTCCTTTCTGGGCTTGCCACAGGTGACTTGACAGTACCTGTGGGCTGAGCGGACTCCAGGAAGTACCTGTGTGGAGTACCTGTGTGAAGGGGTTCTGATGCAGGGTAGTGGCTGTAGGCTGAGGAAGGTGGGAGGAGTTACACCTGCCAGGGTAACACCACATTTAAGGATCTGGCACACTCTAGCTTGGCCAGCCTAGCACATGACCTCCAGAGAGCCACAGAGTACAGCAGCTTGTTGAATGAATGCGTAGGTCCTTGGCTTCCTACAAAAAGGGGTACCCAAGGGAGGTGGGATTTTCTCTGGGAAATGACTGTCCTGCAGGATGCTGGTGTCCTCCAAGAGTGGTCAGTATCTGACTTAACCCAGCCCCAACTCCCCACACCACTGCTACAGTCAGCCTGGAGCACAGAATCTGGCCGCCCTGGAAGCCTAGCCGGAGGAGCAAGTAGGCACCCTGCGGCTCTGCCCTACTTGCTTTCTCTGTCCCTGTATCACTCGGCCTTTGCATTCTCCCCTAGGAAGAGTAGGTTGTCCGCAGTTGCAAGGGTCCTGCTTACCCAGCTGGGTCTTTCTTGTTCGTACTGACCCTAGGAAAGGCTGGCCTCGGCGTGTGTTCTTCCAAAATGTGACACCTGGCCTAAGAGAGGGACACACTGTTTCTTGCATTAACTAGGTTGCTGTTTGCAGGCACACCTTTGAATCACAGAAGAAACTGGAACAGGAGACAGATGAGACATTCAGTGTGCAGCCAGGGCTTTGGGGCAGCATGCGTGCGTGTACTGGCACTGGCGCGAGGTTTTCCTAGTTTCACAGTGTGTCCAAGTTGCGACGAGGCATTTGCCTTGGAGGAGAGGGGTCAGCTGACCGCTTGCTCACTTGCTCTGCTCCAGGCGTCTCTGTCCTGTGATAGCTGCAGGTTGCTTTCACGGGCTTTGCTCATTTTCTCCAATACAGTGATGATACATGATGATAATCTTCTTATGAGCAATTCTGCCTGAGTTTGTTATGATCCTGGATTACTCTCACATTCTGACTTAAAAGGGAGCCATTTTGTTTATAAAGTTGAACAACTAATAGTTTTCTGCCTCCTTTTTCTGTTATTGCCAGAAACTACCATTTCTGCCAGTATTTGAAGAGCATTTAATATCTGTAATGTTTAACTTTACAAACTTTTTTAAGTTGTGTGTGTGGAGAGTGGAATACTGGGCATTAGGTGGGACTTCAGTCCTGGGTTTATCATAGGACCTTGAGGAATAGAGATGCTGACCAGCCTGCCCTCAATCTCTTGTCTGCATGAGGTCGTTCCCCTCACCAACACACGAACTTCTTTAGAGCGTGGACCTTGTGTGGCTCCTGGCTGTGGCCCCAGCACCTCCCAATGTGGATAAGATGTTCACTTCTTTGAGACAAAGTTGTATTCTTCGATGGCCTTTAGGACAGTTTAGCGGTCCTTTGGCAGGCTGTTTGTGTCACTGAAAATCCTAAAAGGTTCACCATCACCATCACCCTCTCAGCACACCTGAGGGATACAGTGCTCTCCCATGGTAGGTAGGGGGGCCTCCTGAGCCCCTGATTACAAGGCCTGGCTCTGGGTCATAGAAGGAGACTCTTAGGCTACCGCACTCTCTGTGTGAGCACTGCCTATGACCTCCCTGCCAAATGTGTCCGCGGTCTGCTGGCTGTGCCAATAGAAAGTTCTTCTGTGGGCTGCGCCCCAGCGTGGCTTTGGGTTCCTTCTTCTCTTGGCCCTTGTTTTGCATTTTTTACCAGTTACTCCCTTTGCTTTCTGGTGAGCAGTATGATCGATTACTGATGGAGCAGGACTCCAACTATTTCATTCTGCTGCTAGATTTTGGCTCAGAGGCATCTGCCATATGAGCCCACCACTCACATCTGGCCATTCCTAGCAACCCCTCAGTCAGTCGGCCACAGCTTTTGCTCTTTATTTGCGTGACTAAGCATTAACACCAAATATAACGCTTGCTCTATAAAAGAGGCTTCTGGTGGGTTGATTCTGGGGCATGTTCTGAGCCCTTCTGAGTTACCTGGTAGGATTGCTGACCCCTTTGGTGTACCTGGTGCAACCTGGAACCACCAGCTGGAGTGGAGCTGGCCCCAGCTCTGGAGGCTGCAACTCCTGTGAGCAGCACGGTCCTTTTCCTTTTGGAGTTGACCCCATTCCCACTCTGCTCCAGGCAGCTGCTAGGCAACGGAAGCCACAGATGTGGACTTGCTGGAGTCTGGCATAATAAGTCACAGAGTTGCAACCAGTCACTCTGGGTGGCCTGTCCTCTTCTGACAGCCACTGGACCCTGCAGTGGTAAGTTGCAGAGTTCTTTCTGGGGGAGAAGAATGAGGACAGGAAGAGCAGAGGGCAGAGTGGGCATGGGGAGAGTATCCAGAAGGTTGAGTCTGTTGCTAGATTGAGCTGGCCCCCAAGCCTCTGATTAGTAGTGATAGATTTGCTGGAACTTTTAAGGTAGAGCCTAAAAACAAAACGATGGAAACCAGCTTGTTAAATGTCAGCTGCCATGTCAGGCTTTTCTGGTGTACAGGAAGAGTGCCCACCGCTCCCTGCTTCTGGTCCCTTTAATAGCAGTCATGGTTTACTTCCTAGGTAGCTGTGGGAGCAAGTGGCAGCAGAATAGGTGGCTCCCTGTGCCACCTTGTTGGCCCTGGGCAGAACAGGGATCAGTGGAAAGTGCAGACTGGAGCCAGAGGCTAATGCTGTCCTGGGCCTCCTTGGTCTGGCCCCCAGCAAGAGGTGACCGCCAGGGTCAGCGGGAAGACCCATCCATCAGTGCCCTGTCTGTCTGAGTCTCTTGGCGGGGCTGCAGCTGGCAGCTTGGGTTTGGCAGTGATTCCATAATTGGCACTGGAGTCATTAAAAAGCCATTACTGTTTCCCTGAGTGGTTATCACGTAGTATAATCTAGAACGGTGCCCATCCGAAGAGCTGGGAGGTGTTGGTGAGGAAGACAAACACCCTAGGAATGGCGCTCCAGTGGCGATGAGGGGGTGTGGCCAGCTGGATGGGGGCAGAGAGAGAGCAGGGCCTGCTGAGCCAGAGAGGAGCTCCAGTCTGTCTCTCCCTGGGGACAGCCATCATTGTTGTCATTGTTCACCACCACATGCTGCTGTATGCTGGGGATTCTTTGTTATTCACTCAGGAGAGATGTTATGTGCTTGGATGCATTGTCCTTAGCCAGGGACACTGTCCTAGTACAAGCTTGTCACTTCCAGATGGCTGTGGTCTGCCTAGTGCCCTTGCAGTTCCCCTGGAAACCTGTGCTTTCCCTGGAACCCAGTTTTAGCCACGTGTCAGCCCACTCTCCAAGGCTCCTGGTTTGGGGATTCATCGTCCGTTCTCCTAGATGGGTCTTCTCAGCCAGGCACACGCCGCATCTGGCCACCTGCTACCCTTGCCATGTACACTCCCTTCGTCCTGGGTACTGGGACGCACCCAGTAGTGAGTGAGGTGGTGGGCATCTCCAAGAACCTGAGGTCCTGGGATCTCAGAAGCCTTTCTCTTCTGTCCACCCATCTGTCTCCAAAGGCCTGGGGTAGGTCCTTTCTACCTGCAGTCTTATCTGAGCTTGTGGCTCTTTGTCCTTCCCTATGGGGACTGGGGACAGAAGCAGAGGAAGTATGGGAAGTTGCCTCTTGCCTAACTGTGTCTAATGTCCATTGCATTGTGATACTGCCTGTGGTTGGAAACCATCTCCCCTGCATGCAGAAGGACCGCAGAGGACACAGGTCACTGAGACTAGAGTTGGCAGAAGCACCTTTTGTCAGGTGAGCTGCCACACTGTGAGCCAGCATTTCTAGAGGTGACTTTGCTCATGTGAAGAGAGCTCTATCTCTCAGCCAAATGGTCTCTCGTGCATGACTCTAGAACTTCACATCTATGCCATGGAAGCCACCTTGTTTGTTTTGCTAACCCAAAACCGGTGTGGGTGTGACCAGGGTGATGGTGTCTGTCTGTGGAAATACCCTCTGAAAGTGCATGGCTTGTGACATTCTAGTCAATTGTGAAAAGGTCTGTGTAAGAAGCACAAGAGAAGAAGCCTCATGAAAGTTACACAGGGACTTCTGTGGCTAGGCCACTAGCACACAGCTGACTGTGAGGATTTCAGGCCGCTTAGTCCCAGTCTGGAGTTCGGCAAGTGGAGCACAGCCAGGCTTCAGACCCCCGTTGCTCCTGCCAGCAGGATGCAGCTGTGCAGAGTGCAGACTGCATTTTTTTTTTTTTTCACATTTAGAAATAATGAGTGGTTGTGCATTGCGAATAGAGCTGGCAGTAATAGTGTGGCTTGGGAGTTAGCTTTCTGGTCACTGGGACACAGTGCCTAGTACTTGCACCTTGAAGGAGGAGAGCTTTACTTTGGCACATAGTTTCAGTGTGTTTGTTCCATGGTAAGTTTGGCTTTAGGACAGAAATAGCAGGTGGAGATGGTTATCGCATGATCTGTCTGGAGAGATAGATTCTAGGTTCTTGTATATAGCGAGCAAAGAATTGCAAATTATACCCCAGGGGGAAAGAAAGAGCAGCCATGTGTGTTGAAGGTAGTGGGAAGGTGTGCTCAGAACAAGCCCATGACAATGGAAACAAAAGGTGGCACAGACAATTGTGCTGGGGAGGCAGGGGAATAGAAAACAATGGAGAATTAGGTTTCAGATTTTAAAAGTTGTATACTTCACCCCAGGTTCCTCTCCTTGGACTCTGGGTAAGAGTGACAGAAATGATTGTCAGGGTGCTGAGTCATGGCAGGGGCTCCTAGTGTGCGTGACTCTGGCAGAGTTCACTGTTTTAATCACTTGCAGGAGATGTAGTCCTTCTGTGTAAAGATTGAAGGAGCTTTGCTTTGTGTGGGGAAAAGCTTACTGAAGGTCATCCACCGTGCATGTGCCCTGGAGTGGAGCTTTAGAGATTTCCTAGGTCTTTGTTATTTTTATTTCTGCTTCTCTCAGGACAATGGAAAGAGGATTCGCCCTGGGTTGTTGTCCAAGTTCAGGTGGGCGGAGGGGTCTTGATCAATCAGTCCTGACTGTGTACTAGGCAGCTGCAGCCTGCTGGCGTCCTGGTGGCCAGGCTAGCAGAGAGAAAGAAGGGAGGAGCTGGGGACAAAAGCGCTCCCTTCAGGTTCCACCTCAGTGACCCTCCTCTGACCAGGCCCCACCTCCTTATGGCAAATGTGCACCCGCGCGATCTAGTCACCTTCTGAACCCATGCTACATCCAACCTGCAAATGCCTGAGCAAGGGCTTTGCTGTTGGGTCACTCAGGGGGACCACAGACCTGAGGCACAGAGATGGTGGGGAGCTGCGGCCTCTGAGACCTCACAGGCCTCACCAGAGTCTTGCTCATTCCAGACCCTTACTGCCCCTCCACCCCGTGGGATGCGCTTTCCATGGTGAACAGTTTCTATTGGCCAACCTGGGAGAGGTTTGGTGCTCAGGTCCTGGCAGTGTGTTGTCTTAGGCAAGCAGGTTGTTGTAAGAAGACTGAGGCCTAGAGGCACCTGTGGAAGGGTGTTCTCTCCAGGATCTGGCAGCTGAGGGTTTGGTGAATGAGGCAATTTTGCGCATAGTGTCACATCACACTTGAGGCTCTTCTGATGTACAGAGCAACCCACAGGTGCCAGGAAAGGCTTCCCCAGATGTTAGCTGGGGAGACAGCAGCCAGTAGAAAGATATGTTGTTCTTAAAGAGTGTGGCCAGGGAGCTGGGTCGGGAAAGCCAGAGATGGCAGTAGGCAGCTTGTGGTCAGTGGACTTCCTCCCTCTACGGGACCTATAGGGCCATGGTTATTAGAGCTAGAAAGGCAGCTGTCAGTAGGAGTTGGAAACGGCTTCACCTTTTCTTTGGCGTGATTTGCCTTTATCTTTTCCTTTCCACCTTCACACCAGAATGCCCAGTGCTTCCACAAGTGTGTGCACGCATGTGGGTATACACATGAGGTCCACTCAGCACACTCTTTGCAGCTCCACACCAAGCTAGTGTGCTTGGGGCCTGGCTAAACACGGACCCACATTCAGGTCTGGTTCAGGGGCTGGCTCCAGTGTGCTCGTGCCAGGGCTGCCCAGGCTTCCCAGTGCTCAGCTCTGCAGCCTCCATTGCCATCCCATTCAGCTGTTCTGTTTTAACTTGGCCCCAGGATGTCTTGAACTAGCAAGAAAGCACAGCACGTTGAGTTACCCTCTCCCCGCTCATGCTCTTCCTGGGAGGCGGGGCAGTCTGGCAGAGATGAGGCCAGGAAGCATTTGGTGATGGTTTTGCTGTCCTTTGCATTGACCTGTTGTTTGCTCATAAGCATCTCCACCACCCAATCCCTGGCCCTTCTCTGGCACTGTTTGGTTTCTTAGCCTCCTTTTTCTAAGTGCATGGGATCCACTGCCTTCTTTAAGGGAGAAAGGGAGATGGATGGTACCTATACTCCCACTCTATATACTAGGAGCCAGGAATTTGGGGTGAGAAGAGGTTCTGCCCTCAAAGGACTCAGTCTCTTCTAGAAAGTGTGGAGATGAGAAGGGCAAATCTGGTGAAATCTCTGTCAGGATTTGGGGAGAGTTAAGCCTGATCCTGCTCAGGGGTCTGGGGACATGGAGAGTCTCATTCTGTTCTCATCGGGACTAAACTGCCTAGAAAGTCCATGTGGCAGTGGGCACTAGCAGGAAATAAGCTCTCAGAGTTATACAAATACAGCTCAAGACTTTTGTCTTGCACAGGTTTCTTGCCTCCTTCCACCATGTTGGTTCATAGAGTCCAGGGAGTGTTGATGGGAAGGGGTTTAAAAGTCTCATGGACACGCAGGTTCCAGGCTGATCCTGCCATCTCCTGGGTAGGCCCTGAGCACTGCTCTCTCCCTCTGCAGTGTCTTAGATGATGAGGGCAACAACCTGAGGCAGCAGAAGCTTGACCGGCAGGTGAGTGCGGCCTGAGGTTGGGGTTGGGTGAACGGGCAGTCTGGGCTGGTGTCCCCGAGGGAACAGGAATGGCTGTCCCGCTTGCTGGGTGGCAGAGAAGAAGAGACATGTGCCCTCCTGTACCGGCTTAGTGTTAGCCCTGCCCCTGTGCATGAAGCTTCAGCTGACAGACAGCTGGCCTCACTGCCGCTGAAGGGCTTTACTGCTCTTCCCTGGACCCTAAGGCTTGGGGTGCCTTGGCCCAGGGCAGACTTTGGACCCCAGTGCCACTTCTGGAGCTCAGCCCAGGGAGCAGGGTGGTGTTTCTAGCCCCACTCCGCAAGCCCAGTCGTCCTGCTGGAGGTGAGGGCCAGCGCTTCTTTGTGCCTGCCCTGTGCCTCTGTAGCGGGCCCTGCTGGAACAGAAGCAGAAGAAGAAACGCCAGGAGCCCCTGATGGTGCAGGCCAATGCCGATGGGCGGCCCCGGAGCCGGCGGGCCCGGCAGTCAGAGGAGCAGGCCCCTCTGGTGGAGTCCTACCTCAGCAGCAGTGGCAGCACCAGCTACCAAGGTACACCCTGCCGCCTCCTGGCAGCAGCCAGCCTGGGAGATGCCTGCATTGTGGCTTGGGGGTGTGGTGGGGGGCTCTCAGGGATGTTGCTCTGACCTGGGCAGGTGGGGGACTTATCTTGGCAGGGTGTGTCACTCAGCCCAGGACAGTGGGTGAGGTGCTCAGGTCTTACCTCTGGAGTCATCTTTTCAAGCCAGGGCCTAAAACCGTGAATTTGGGAGTTCAAAGGACCAGGTTGCTAATCCAGAGCATTTGACAGAGAGCAGGAGGACACGCCTGGGAGTAGAAGAGTCTCCTCCCCACCAGCCCTGTGTCCTGAGGGGAACCTATCTTAGCGTCCTGTCCCATGCCAGCGGAGGTCTCCTGGGACATCTGCCTGCTTTCTTCTTCCCTGAGCCCTCTGTATCTCTGTCTGCCTGTCTTCAGACCCACAAACCCTTGTCCCTCGCCCAGGACCCCTTCAGCGCCCTAGTGGCTGGTCGGCAGCCTCCCACTGCTATCCTCACACATGCAATTCTTGGAAGAGGCTATCTTCAAAATGGCCCCTTCACGTTCTTGAGCATAGGACTCTTCCCTCCAGCCCAGGTTGGGTTCAGTGCCCCAGGCGGGACCTGAGGATCAACCTCTAAGCTTGGGAGAATGAGTCACTACTGCCCCCTGCTGGGCTGGTGCTGACCATGCAGGTGGCCGCTCTGTGAAATGCAGTCGTTAACTTTGCTGCCAGCTGGTTTTGCAGGTAGCAAGCAACTATGGTACTCCTTTCCCTCTGTGGCTTCCCTTGGACCCAGGGCGTCCAGCCACGTGGACCTGATGCCTTTGTTCCCCAGCCCTGCAGTGTGTGACGTTCTTCAGAGCAGCCCCTCACACCCCCACACCCCCACACCCTGGTCTTTGCTTTAGAGGGCAGCAGTTTGTCTCTGTCACTCGCTGCCTAGGTTGTAGCTGGGGTGCTGTAAAAGCATGTCAACCTGTGTGCACACTGGTCCTCTGAAGAAGCTCATCTCATTTTTAGTAATGAAGCTGTCTTGGGGCATTTGCCAGGGCTGAGCAGGTGCTTGGTGCTTTGCTCCCCGCTTCCTCGCAGTGAGTGACTCTTTGGTCCCGTGTGGCTGGTAAGGCACGGGCTCAGAGGGCCTCAGCAAGCCTCCTGCGGTGTCTGGTAGTGAGCAGCAGCCTAGACTAGGTGCTGGCCCCATCAGACTCCTGGTGTCTTTCCACCCCTTCGTGCTATCCCGCTGATACGAGCTCTTCACAGTAATCCCTCCTTGTGTGCCTCAGGTTGGTGCCCTGGGCCTATCTTGTTTGTCTATAATCCGCTTGATAGGCCCTAGAGGAGGAGGACAGGGACCTCAGCCTAGCTGCTATAGCTGCCTCTTTGTGGTGGCCTCTTCACTCCTGGGGGAGCCATCCAAGGGTGGCTGGCTGTGGCCCACTGAAGGGAAGGCTGCCACTGTCCTGGGACCTGGGGAGCCTGGCCTGCTGCTGTGTAGGCACCACAGCCCCAGGTCTGCCAAGCCTGGCACCCAGGACTTGTGGCCCTGCCACTCAGTGCGTGAGGCCCATATCTTGAAGAGTCACTGCTGTGGAGGGGTTGCTGGAGCACGGATTGTGGGGCTGAGCCCGCAGGAGGCTGTGCTGTGCCGAGGGCGGTGGGCGAGCGCGAGCGCGCCCCTGCCTCTGGAGGTGTGTGCAGCTGCAGCGCGGTTTCTGCCACTGTGGGTTACTTGTTCGCTTATGACTGTGAGCAGTCATTTCCCCGCTCTGCATCTGTTTCCTCCATTATAAAACGAGGGGAAATCTGTGTTAGGGCTTTGAGTATGGAAGGAACTGCAGACTCAGCTCATTAAGTTTCAGCTACGGAGACTCCAGAGCAAGGCAGGCCCCCAGGACCCCTCCCTACAAGGGACAGTTGACGTTTGTGAGGTGCACACTGCTTCTCTGGGGACCCAATCTTTGCCTGCCTCCCGGTAATGGGCCAAACCCTGGGGAGGCTGTTGACCTGGGATCCGTGTTTCTGAGAATTCCCCCGCCTCTGCCGTGGCTGCGTCCTGCTCTGCCCTCTGCTGGCTCCTGGTGTGAAATGCAGGAGCTGTTCCAGGAGCAGAACAGAATTCATGCCTCATCCCAGGACAGCTTTGACCAGCCACTGTACTCGTCATGGGACACTTGCATGCATTTCTCAGGATTTCTTGGAAGACCAATATTGTGCCAGGCTTTGGATAAGGAGCTGTGGGTCCCTGGTGAGCCCAGACAGGTGTGATCTCTGCTGGTGTGGACTTCTAGTCTATGTGGGGAGGCTGTTACAGATGGTCACAGCTGGAAAGAAGCCAGGCTCTGTGAGGCACTGACAGGGCCCTGTCTGCCTAGAAAGCCCCAATGGTTTTGTTGACCTGGAATCTGCAGGATGAGTGAGCAGTGTGTCCCAGGGATGGCAGTGTGTGCAGGGGGGACAGCCAGAACGAGGCCCTGTGGCACGGGGAGGACCCATACCCAGGTTGAGAGAGCTCTTGCTGTCTGGGCAGTGGTGTGGTTAGGCCAAAGGGAAAGGAGATGGAAAAGCCTAGCAGGCAGCAGAGTACTGGTCCCTTCCATGAGAGCAGTCAGAACCGTTCAAGGACTGCAAGCAGGCAGGGTCCTGCTGTGTGGCAAATGTGAAGCCCACCCTCCGTCACCTGAGACTTTCCCATTGATGTGCGTGGCTCTGCTTATGCTGGAGACCTTCCTGCAGGTGCTGTCCCAGGCTTAGGGCACAAGGCTGTGCAGGTTCCTTGTGCTGGCCCTGGCCATGGTCACTTCAAGAAGATGCATCCTTTGTCTTCCTTCTCCATCTGCTGTGACCCAGCCTCAGAGGCCTGCCCTGCCCCTGCCTGGACTTGGAACAGTTTGCTAGCCCAGAACTGTAGTTGCTCTGTTTGTTGGCAGACCGCAGCTTTGGCCTAGTGTGGATTCCCTCACATGGGGCTGGGTAGCGCCTTCCGGCAGAGCCTGCTCTGGACCTTTGCCTAGTGGGGATAAGGGGGTACAGGTGGTGTACAGAGGCGTGTGTTGTGGATAGGGGTGGGTGGGAAGTGCTGTGCTGGGATCCATGGGG
>PVKN010014621.1:0-19046 GCA_004027915.1 Capromys pilorides | reverse complement strand
CTGTGTATTCCAGAAAGGCTTTGTACAAGAGAAAGTACACAGCTGCTAAATCAAAGGTTGAGAAGAAAAAGAAGGAGAAGGTTCTTGCTACCATCACAAAGTCAGTCAGCGGTGACAAGAATGGAGATACCCAGATGGTTAAGCTTTGGAAAATGCCTAGGTACTACCCTACTGAAGATGTGCCCTGAAAGCTGTTGAGCCACAGCAAGAAACCCTTCAGTCAGCATGTGAGGAAACTTCAAGCTAGCATCACTCCTGGCACCATCTTGATCATCCTCACCGGGCCTTACAGAGGCAAGAGAGTGGTCTTCCTGAAGCAGTTGGCCAGTGGCTTGCTATTTGTGACTGGGCCTCTTAGCCTTAATCGTGTTCCTCTATGAAGAACACACCAGAAATTTGTCATTGCCATCTCTACAAAAATTGATATCAGCAAAGTGAAAATCTCCAAGCACCTCACTGATGCCTACTTTAAGAAGCAGCAGCTGCAGAAACTCGGACACCAGGAGGGTGAGATCTTCGACACCGAGAAAGAGATACCAGATTTTAGAGCAGCGCAAGGTGGATCAGGAAGTGGTGGACTCACAGATTTTAGCAAAAATCAAAGCTATACCTCAGCTCTGGGGCTACCTGTGATCTGTTTTTGTTCTGACAAATGGAGGTTGTCCTCATAAATTAGTATTCTAAATTTCCTACCAAGAACCTAATTAAATGACAAATTTTTTTTTTGTCTTTTTGAGACAGGGTCTCCTTATGCAGTTCAGGCTGGCCTTGACCTCACTTTTGCAGGCCAGGCTGGTCTTGAACTCGCACTGATCCTGCTACCTCAGCCTCAAGTGCTGGGATTACAGGTGTGCACCACCATGCCCAGCCTGATTACTGATAAATTAAAAAAAAAAAAAAATCAAGCACAGCCTGAATAATTTAGCAACTTAGCTAAAGAGGGAAACCTGGGTTTAATTCCTTAGTACTGGGAAAGAAGGGAGCTCTCTCTACAAATCTTCATAGTGACTTTCAAATTAAAGATAAAGGAAGAAACAAGTGTGGTGGTTTAGATACCTGTAACCCTAGCACTTGGGAGGCTAAAACAGGAGGATCCTATCCCAGCTACCCAGCAAGATTATGGGATTTTTTTTCCTTTTTTGAGACAGGTTCTCACTATGCAGTTCAGGCTGGCCTTGAGCTCACTTTTGTTATAGCCCAGACTGGTCTTGAACTTGCACTGATCTTCCTGCCTCAGCCTCCCAAGTGCTGGGATTACAGGCATGGGCCACCATGCTCCGCTTAGCAAGCTTATGGAATCTTAAATGGTTCCAAATAGCCAAAGGAACTTAGAAAACAATGAACAGATTTGGAGGTCTCATATCCTAATCTTTAAATTACCAAGTTTGGTGTTGGCATGAAGAGAGAAGATAGGGGCTGGTGAGGTAGCTCAGAGGTCTAAAGCACCTTCTTAGGCAACCACAGAGACCAGGGTTCAGTTTCTGCCACTACATGTTGTGTCAGCCCCACCCCCGGGGAAGGCTGAGCTGGCCATAATATAAATAAATAAAATTTAAAAAGATAAAAATAAAGAGAGAAGATATACAGATAAATAGAAAAGACTTATAGATATACCCAACAGCTAACAAGGGTCTCCTGAAAAAGTGGTGCTCGCTGCACATGCAAAAGAACAAAGCTGGATCCTTACCTTGTAGTGTAAAAAAGTTAACTCAGAACAGATGAAAGACTTAAATGTAAGAGTGAAATGAAGACTCTTATGATGAAGCCGCAGGAGAGAGCTTTATGACCCAGGACTTGGCAATGAGTTCTTGAATGTGGCGCCCAAAACACAGACAAAAGGAAAGTGACAACGTAGGAAATGGAGAGGGGAAGAGATGTGAAAGCTAGACTAGAAGATAATTCAAGTTGAAAGGAGAAACATAAGATTGCACCATGGTAACACCCTGGAGTGAAGTTATGGAGGAGTGGATTACATAGAGGAGGTAGGCAGCATGTAGAAAATGATATGTAAGACACAGATAGTGGATGCATAAATACAGGACAGATGGTAGATAGATAGATAGATAGATAGATAGATAGATAGATAGATAGATAGATAGATATAGATGATGAGAATTGATAGGGTGACAGACAAACAGACTTGAATTCAGGAAAGATCTGTGGCGAATGATTCCAAAATCTGTAGCTTTAAGGCTGAATTAACATAAATATACTGAGGATAAAAATCAAGTCCAGGTAGGCAAATAAATGGTATCACTTTACCTTTGGCATTTTTCCATGTTCCCAGGCTTATGTTTTAAACAGTATTGAGACTTTGGAACCTTATGTATGCTTTATGTTTTTTCACAATTTATAGTTTTACATCACAATCCAAGCAATGAGAGAGTCTATTGCAGTGAAAAACAGAAGTCCTGGGAAAGAAATCAGGAATATTTTATGGCTATGGAAGTTCAGATGAGATTTTGTGAACATGTCCCATGAATCAAGTTATGCTGTGAGCCTTCCACATGGCAACACAAATGGCTTCCATGAGCAGTACTATAAAGCCAGTACCTTGCCCTGTTTAGCTATGGTTTCAAGTAGAAAGTCAGGCCTCACTTTGTCAATGTTTGACACCAGAACGGAGTCCTATGTAGGAGTGGCATCCTTCTGGGTACATGTACTCCAATGCATTCAGGTCCCTGGCAATTCCAGGGATGAAGTGATCAGAAGAGGACTGAAGATTATAAGCAGCAGGGCTTGAAAGTCCCTGGGCACTCAAAGTTCTTCCAGAAACATGAACATCCAAAGGCTTCAGCTGCAGAAAGGTTCTGTTCTCCTTTTGAAGGCTCTTCCTCCAGAGCCGATGCTGCGGCTACCAGGGCTCGTCCTAGAGTCCTAGAGTCCTCGCTGGGCTCTTTCTCGCTTCAGGCCACTCAGGGTGGCCAAGTATTTATTTATATACTTGGAGTTTACTGTCAGTTTCAACCTCTGCCCAGAAACTTGTTTGTGATCTGGAACTGCTTGTTGAGGTGGCTCGCCTGGATCTCTCTGTGGTTCAGGGCCGGTTTCTCTGAGCCCTGCAAGTGTGACTGATCTCCAGCTTCAGCTGCTCCCCACAGGAAGAAGGGACTAAGAGTTGAGAGAGGTGGCAGTGAGCAGAGTGCAATGGGGTAGAAAAAGAATTCAGGTGTGTTATGTGCATACACCAAGTCCCCATAGTAATCACTATGTACCACAAACATGTGCTAATAAAAATTAAAATAGGAAAAAAATGAAGTTACTCTTGATACTGATTTGTTATGCATGCTGTAGCTCAAGTGAATAATTTTAGTAACTGGATCCTTATCATATGTCTATAAATGTAGAGTTTAAAGGCAAAATTTCTACTATTAAGTGTACATGACTCATATCACTGATGAAAACTTTTCTAGAGTAAAACTTGCATATCCCAGCCGCCGAGCTTACAGAGTAAAAAATAGCTTTGTGCTTATGAAAACATCATAGACATACATCCAATTAACTTTCAGAATGAAACTTGTCCCACACAGTGACTTTTCCTAGGTACAACTGGGAGTTAACCATATATGCCCAACATGTGAACAATGTTTGATAAGTATACCAATACAATCAATCTTCCTTATCATGCTGCTTGGAAAAATAACTGGGCTCCTCATTTAGAGTTAACTTGTAACCCAAAGTCTATTCTACCTCCACCCTCTTCATTTTTCAAAGCTGACCGAAAGTATTTTGGAACATGTGACTAATCTTTTCTTCCAGCAGGACTCCCAGGGGAAAGAATGGCACCTGTGACTCAGCAGCCAAGCATTTCATTCGCTCCAGATGATCCCAGGGTGTTATTGACGCAACAGGTCCAACCTAGTACCAGTGAGTACATTTCTGCAACCCTGTGTCCTCTCCCTAATCTGCCTCTTTTCTCTGGAGCTTCGTATCTCTCCTTTCAAAATAGGAGAAATGAAAGCAAATCAATGAGAAGAGGCTAAATAGCTTCCCTGAAACAGAATTGGGAGTTGTTGGAAGTAGTTGGAAGGACAGCCAGTGTCCTCTTCATTCTTGAAATATCAGTGTCTCTTCTCTTCCTGTAGCACAGTTACTTCTCTCAATCTGAGTGTGCAGGTTTGCATTATGCCTCTAACCACGTTTTCCAACCAATTCGTGATCTTTGACCTCCAAGGTGATGGCATAATCAATGTTTTCTTCTTTCTATACATTCTTAGGGTTTCTATCTAGATGTCCCCCTAAAGCCTCATGTGATCATAGGTGGAAATTTGGGGATATGATTGGATCATGTGGTGCTATACTCATTGGCAGAGTAATGTGATGGTAGGAGGTGAGCCCCAGTTGGAAGAGACAGGTCACTGGCAGATGTGGCTAGGAAAGATCCACCCCTCTTCCTGGCTCCTCCCTTGGCTCTCTGAAACTAGGACAGTGCATCTTCTCCTCTGCTAGGTTCCTCTGTCTTGCTTTTTTCTTTTTTGGAGCTGGCTGACTCTGGATTGAAACATGAAGCAAGATAAAGCTCCCCCCACTTTAAGTAGTGTATGCTGAGTATTGTACTCCAGGGATGAGAAAGTAACTGTTAAAGACAGACTCTTGGTACTGAAGAAGTGGGCATTACTGCTACCCAACAGTGTGACAAAGAAGCCTTTGGAACTGGCTTGTGGGAGGAGTTTAGAAAAGTTTGGAGATGCCGCCTGAAGAAGCAGCCCCTAAAATGCAGTAAGTAAAGCTTGACAGGAGATTCTAGTTGACGCTCAGAAGTGCAGAATGCTGATGGAAATGCAGACAGTCAACATAAGGCTCAGGAGGTTTCAGCTGAGAATAAGAACTCCACTGGCATTTGGACTCCAGGCATGTATGCTACCTTGTAACAAAATTTGTCTACATTTGGCTCATGCCCTGAAACTTTATAGGAGACTGAGACTCAGGGTGACAGACTAGTTAATCTGGTGGATATTTCAAGGTAGCCAAATGTTCGGGCTCTCACATGGTTATTGCTTGCTGCCTTTAATGAGAGGTACTGTGAAAAACAACAGAATCAAAACCACATTTAAAATGTTTCCAGTCTTTCCAGAAAGTACCTGAAAAGTAGAGAAGGAGTTTGGTTGCTGAAAACTTAACATTAAAAACAAAACAAGTGGGGCCGGTGAGATGGCTCAGTGGTCTAAAGCGCCTGCTTAGAAAAGCTTAGGCAACCTTACGGCCCGCGGTTCGATCCCCGGAACCACATGCTGCTCCAGCCCTACCCCAGGCAGGCTGAGCCGGCCATAACATGAATGAGTGAATGGATGAATAAATAAAATAAAATAAATAAATAATTTGAAAAAAACAAACAAACAAACAAGTACTTTGAATCAGGACTACAGGACAACATAGCCTAAAGGCATGTCGCCATTCAGCAACGGCCCACTCTTTGAAGGCTCAGTTGCTTTGAGAGAGCTCCAGCTCACACAGCTTTTTTTTGTATTTTAGGGAAGGGTCTAGGGGTGTTCAGGGTCTCACTGATAGACCAGACTAGTAGTGATCCACCTGTCAACAGCCTCCCAAGAGCTTGGATTATAGGCACATACCACCATGCCCACTCTCAATTGCCATCTGAGCACGCCCTGGAGGTGGGGCCAGCAGGGCAGGCCCAGGGATCGAAACTCCAGCCCCTGCGCCTGAGCTATTTGGCTGGCCCACACTGCTTGAGAATGGAAGCCTAGGAAATTTGTTGCCCAGGATTTAGTTCACAACGCTCATCTATCCAGGCATGTGGAGGTCTCTGGAGCCGTCAGCCAAGAAGGCCTGGCCACTCCTCCAGCTGGTGGCAGACCTTGGCTATCACATTAATACTATCCCCAAGTTATTGTGGCCTGTCACCTCCCAAACAAGTATAAGGTGAAGGCTTAAATAAATGAGATAAATGGAATGATCTCAGGGCTCCAGGAGGGTCCTAACCCTCTTGCAGAGATTTTTCTGGGGTTTAGAACAAAGAACTTCTCTGGGAGGCTTATATTTATTATCTTTTTGAACAAAGGAGGGGAATACTAAAGAAAATGGAGGAATCTGGGCAGAACTTAGGAACCAATTAAAGGACTTCTCCAAGTAATACCTGTGCTAATTTAGGAGAAGTATGCTATTTTCAAGAAGGCTGGGAGAAGTCTGCACTTCAAAAGTGTAGTCTCCTTTTAGTTAATTGGGATTGAAGTCAAAGGTCCTCAGCTGTGGCTTCATCTTGTCATTTGTCATCCCAGCTTCACAGGCCAATACAGCCCCAGTGACTCATAGAGGTTCACTTACTAGGATGACTCCCTTGCCCATCTCCAGACAAGGGCCTAAGCCTTGGGCAAACTCACAAGTAAACATGAAAAGCCAACTGGTTTATATTAAGTCCTGCTCAGAGCCACCTCAGCCTTGTCTCCATCACTTGGTATCATCCATGTACTCCAATCACAATGTGAGAATTGTAGGGTTAGGAAGGCTTCCTTCCAGATTGCAGAAGGTCTGCAAGGCCAGGCAATGTGTCCCTGAGAGGGCAGTGTGTGGAGCTGGGAGAATGAAGTCCAAAGTGCAGTGAAGACTGCAGCAAGTTACAGAAACAAGGAATGTGGAATACATGAGGAAAGCTACAAAGAGGGAGCAAATCTAGCCCCAAAGAGAAGCCAGCAGGGCTGCAACAAGCACTGGTAATGCCATAGACGTGAGGCCATTCCAGCCCTTTGGAGGTCACATTTTGCCACCACTTATCCTGGCTGCTAGACATGGAACTGTGTGATTTAATATTTCCCCTGCTGGTTTTCAGTCCCATTGCCTTCTGTTCCACTATTCTACCCTTTTACAACAGTAGTGTTGATCTTATGCCTTTATTTTTTTAAATGTATTTTGTACAGGGTCTCACTATGCAGCTTGGACTTGAGTGACATTTATTTATTTGTTTGTTTATTTATTTATTTTTATTATGGCTAACTCAGCCTGCCCTGGGGTGGAGCTGGTGCAGCATGTGGTGCCAGGGATCGAACCACGGTTCCTGTGGTTGCCTAAGCTTTCCTAAGCAGGTGCTTTAGACTGCTGAACCATCTTGCTGGCCCTGATCCTATGCCTTTATACATAATAATATTTAGCTTTCTTTTTGATATTTATAGCCCTCAGAGCTGAGAGTTTGCTGTAATTCTCAGAGAAAACTTGATAGTTGGCCTTTTCAGTAATTCTGAAACTGTTAGTACTTTGGCAACTATTAGTGGGGGACTAAATGGATTTTATTTATTTATTATGTTTATGCTTTTGATACAGGGTCAGTGTGGACTCAGCGATCCTCTTGTTTCAGCCTTCCCAGCACTGGGATTACAGGCATGCACCTGCAATCTTCCATAACCAGTTTTGGGCCCAGCACAGTGTACCTGGCACCTGCATGCTATGAAGGTCCAGGGATCAAACTCTGGATCTTGTACTTGTCAGGCAGGTGCTTAGACCACCAAGCTATCTTCCCCAGCCCCAGACTAAATGGATTTTGCCTAACATGAAATGTATGAGTTTTGGGGGGGCCAAAGATAAAATGCCATGGTTTATATCTAGATGTCCCCCAAAAATTGTATACCATTATAGGCAGGATTTGTGGAAGTGGTTGGATCATGTGGTGCCTTCCTCATTTGTGGATTCATCCACTATGAGTTTGTAGCTAAATGTGATGTCAGGAGGTGGCCACTGGAGGACATGCCAGGAAGGATGTGTCTCCGCCCTGTTCCTCCCTGACTCTTCCAGGTCCCATCCACTACAACACGGAGCAGCTTCTCCCTCCAACAGGTCCCTCTGCCATTTTGCTCCTTTTTTGGAGCTGGCTGACTGCGGACTGGAACATGATGCAAACCTTTCCCCTAAATTAGGTCTGTCAGATTTTATGTCTCGGCAATGGGGAAGTGACTAAGACAAACTGTTGTTGGTTGGTTTGTTTGGCTGGTTGGATGGTTTGTTGGTTTTTTTGTTTTTGTTTTTTAATTGTTATTTATTTGGTACAGGGTCTCACAACACAGCTCAGATTCATAGCAATCCTCCTGTTCCAGCCTCCCCAACACTAGGATTACAGACGTGTGCTACCATGCCCAGTCTCAGTGGCCAGCACAGTGTGCAACATGCAGTATCAGAGCTTGAACTGGGTCCTCGTGTTTGCCAGGAAGGTGCTAGACCACCAACCAAGTGTTGGAGTTATGAGCATCTGCCATCATACCGACTGACAGTCCTATTTTTATTTTTAATTAAATTTTTTTATTTTATTTTAAGATAAGGTCTTGCTATGCAGTTCAGGCTGGCTTTTGGCTTACTTTGTAGTTCAGGCTGTTCTCAGAGTTACAAGGATCCTCCTGCCTGAGCCTTCCGAGTCCTGTGACTGCAGGTATGCACCACCACACTTGGCCACAACCTTATTTTAATTAGCTTTTTGAGGCATGGTCTTTCTATGTATCTCAAGCTGGATTTGAACTCATTACAGTCCTACTGTACAAGTTTCCTGGGCTTATAGATGTACTACCATGCCTAGCTACAACCCTATTTTTAAAATTCTTCATTATAAAAACAACCTTTAGAAACTGATAACTTGATTGTTTTTCGTGTGTGGGGGGCGGTTTTGAGATAGACTCTAACTCTGTAATTCAGACTGTGCTTTTAACTCACTGTGTAGCCAAGGCTAGCCTAGAATTCACAGCAATCTTCCTGCCTTAGCCTACTGAGTGCTAGGATTACAGGTGTTTGCTACTACATGTAGCCTAATAATTTAATAGTTGTATTGAGACACCCATACTCATCAATTAGCTTTAACTACGCACAATGTACTGAACATTGAACACTAACATTACAGTCTTTTTATTCTTTCGTTTCTTTTTTGGTGCTTGGGATCAAAGTCAGGCTTTTGCACTTGGCAGGTGTTTCTGTTGCTGAACTAGCTCCCTAGCCCCTCCACCCCCCACCTTTTTTTTTTTTTTTTTGGCGGGACTGGGGTTCGAACTCAAGACCTTGCACTTGCAAGGCAGGCAATTGTGCCACGGAGCTATCTCCCCAACATCTGCTAGTCACCCCCCCAGAACCTTTTATTTTATGAGATCTGCCAGTCTGGAAAACCAAACAGATTCAAGCCTCTCTCCTCTTTTAGTTGCACAGCTTGGTGAACACAGGTCCTACTCAGAGTAGTTCCATCTCAGAATGGGTGTGTTTCTCTTTTTTGTGTGTGTGGAGGGTTCAGCCTGCCCTGGGGGCAGGACTGGCATGGCATGTGATGCCTGGGATCAAACTGGAGGTCCTTGTGCTTTGCCTAAGCTTGCTTAAGCAGGTGCTTTAGACAGCTGAGCTATCTCGCCAGCCCTATTCCTCTTCTTTTGAATGAATTGCTAATGATTAAATTTTGTTTATATAGAGCATTTCATATGCAAAGAAAAACAAGGGGCTGGAGAGATAGCTCAGTGGTCTAAGCACCTCCTGGCAAGCATAAGGATGCATGTTCAATACCCATACTGCAATGCTGGTCCAGAACCCCTGGTATACTGTGTCCTAAACTGGGTGTGGTGACACACTTGCCTGTAATCCCAGTGCTGTAGAGGCTGAGACAGGAGGATCACTATGAGTCCAAGCTGCATAGCAAGACCCTGTACCAAATAAATAAATAAATAAATAGATTTTTTAATTAAAAAAATAATAAAGCAAAGAAAAATGAGTCAGGTATCATGGCACATGCTTGAATCCCAGCCACTCAGAAAGCTGAGGGAAGAGCATGGAAATTTCTAAGCAGCCTGAGTAATTTAGGGAGGTGTCTCAAAATAAAAAATAAACGTTGGGGATATAGTTCAGTAGTAGAACAGTTGTCCAGCATGTGTGAGGCCCTAGATTCAATTCTCCACATCACACTTGTGCACACAACCAAAACTTGGCTTAAGAGCATAATGTATTCCCACATCGAATCTTAGCGAATATGTTTTCATTTACCATAAGGTTTTGTTTATTGAGTTTTTCATACTGGAAATCAAACTTAGGACCAGGCAGGCACTTATGCCACTAGCTACATCCTCAATAAGTAGCATCATGTTTTTTTGTTTTTTTGTTTTTTTGTGTGTGTGTGTGTGTGTGTGTGTGTGTGTGTGTGTCTTTTTTTGAGACAGGTCTCGCTATGCAGTTCAGGCTGGCCTTGAGCTCACTTCTGTAGCCCAGGCTGGTCTCGAACTCACATCAAATCCTCTTGCCTCAGCCTCCCAAGTACTGGGATTATGGACGTGCACCACCACGCCCAGCTAGCATAATGTTTTTGAAGTTCATTGTGATAGAAAATGTATTAGTAAGTCATCTCTTTTTATAGCTGAACAGCGCCTATTGTGTGGCTAGGCTGCAGTTCGTATGGTCACGGAAAAAGGACATGTTGTCATTGGCTTACTGGCTATTGTGAACGTAACTGCTATGAATAGTCATCTACAGGTCTTTTTGTGGATACACGCTCTCATTTCTCTAGGGTAGATTCCCAAGGAGTGGAATTGCTGTGTCATATGGTACTTAGGTTAATTTTTTGTAAAGAAACTACCACTATGTTTTCTACACATTTATAGATAGATAGATAGATAGATAGATAGATAGATAGATAGATAGATAGATAGATGGATAGACTTCACTACTTATATTTCTGCCAGCAGTGTTTGAGGGTTGCAGTTTCTCCAGATGCCCACTAATAGTCTACTTTGAAGAGATGTTTATCCAGCTCTTCTAATTATTTTTAATTGAGATAGTTGTCTTTTTACATTTGAGTTGTAAGAGTTTTGTCAAATATTACAGATACAAGGCCTTCATAGATAGCATACCATTTACCTTCTTCCTAAATGATGTGTTTTAAAATATCCTACAAAGCAGAGTATCAATTTTTTTCAGCTTTGGAAAGTCTAAAATTTTCTTTTTTTGAAAAATATTTTAAAAATATGACACTCCAAGTTGCCATGTTTTTGCCTGGTTTCTTTTCCCCACTGGAATGATTTTTTAAAATAGTCATTTATTTAGCAGTACTGAGGACTGAACCCAGGGCATTTAGACTGAACTATATCTCCAGCCCTTTTATTTTTTATTTTGAGGTGAGGTCTCACCAAGTGGCCCAGGCTGGCCTTGAATTTGCCATCCTCCTCGCTCAGCCTCCCAGAGTGCTTTGTTGCTTTGTGCTTTTTTTTTTTTTCCTTTTTGGCAAGGAGTGGCTTTTCCTGTACTTCTTCCTTTTTCATTTTTTGAGACAGCATCTCATTGTATCATTCAGGCCAGGCTTGAATTAAGTAGTAGCCCAGACAGGCCTCAGACACATGGCAATCCTCCTGCCTCAGCCTCCTGAGTACTGCGATCACAGATATGCATCACCATGTCCTGTACTTTCCTAAGTGACAGGTAGGCCAGGAAGATTTTCAGCTTCAGGAGTTCTTTTATGTTGCTTCTAAGTTTCCATAGATTTACCTCTTCTTCTGTCAGAAACTTTTCTTTTGTCTGTATTATTTGTGTTCAGCAATACCTTCCAATAGAATATGGATATTTGTTTCTATTTGTAAAGTATATGATTTGTGTCTAGATGTTTCCCCAAAGCTCATGTTATCATAGGTGGGACTTTTCAGAGGTGGCTGGATCTAGGGTGTGTGATGCTTGCCTAAGAGTGTGATGCTGTAGGCTGGGGAGATAGCTTAGGGGTCTAAGCACCTGCCTGACAAGTGCAAAGACCAGAGTTTGATGATCTCCAGTACAATATGCCATGCCAGCCCTGGGACCCCAGGCGTGCTATGCTGGCCATCAAAACCATGGTGGTGAACACTGTAAGCCCCAGCACTAGAGAGGCTGAAATAGGAGGATCACTGTGAGTCCAAGCTGCATAGAGAGGCCCTGTATCAAATAAAAATACATAACAATTTTTAAAAAATTGACACAGAGAGTGTGATGCTGGGATTGATTTAGAGTGATGCTAGGATTAAGGCTGCCCCACTCTGAGTGTGAGCACTACCTATGCACTAGGTGTGGCTAGGATATAAGGGACAGAAAGAGGGCTGCTGCCTGCTGCCTGCTGCCTGCTACCTGCTGCCTGCTGCCTGCTGCCTGCTGCCTGCTGCCTGCTGCCTGCTGCCTGCTACTGCTGCCTTTGCCTTCTACCTGCCCTGAACTGCTTCTCCTCACCATAGTCCTCTGCCACTCCACCCTGCCTTGGAACCAGTCAACCGTGGACTGAAACAGTCTATAAACTGTAAGACAAGCCTTTCCTCCTTTAACTTGGGCATTTTGTCTCAGCAACAAGATAAGTAACTAAGACAAGGCTTTACTTGGGAAAGTAGCTCTGGATAATCGGTTTCAGGAGCTCATAGGACTGTACTCATAGCTCATTGTAGACCTATGCAGATTCTTGGAGCTCATTCATAAGCTAGCATGTGCAGAAAATGCAGATGGGATTGGGGCTCTTTTCTTCTCAAGCCCTGGTGGTCCCCTAAACTCCCTTTGTACTTCTGTATATGGGTGAGTAGAAAGTTACAACCCCCAAACAGCTCTAAGGCCTATTCAGGGAAGATAAAAAATAAATTGTCAGGGCCAGTGACATATAGCTCAGTGGACTGAGCACCTGCTTAGGCAATTGCAGGGACCAGAGTTCCATCCCCAGCACCACATGCCATGCCAGCCTTCCCTTGCGCATGCTGAGCCAGTGATGGAGTCCAGGAGTGGTGGTACATGCCTATAATCAAAAAAAGTTGTCAGAAAAGACTGGTTGCTATGCCAAATCTGAAATGTGAAGCTTTGGTGTAAAATACAGTTACTTAAAGAGATTCTTCAAAAAACACAGAAACAAGCTAGGGATCATTTGAAAGTATACGAAAAAGCTAAAACCATGCACAAGAAATCCATACTTTCCTTCTTATCTTATAGATTTTTTAATTTAATTTACATTGGGGGAAGGTTTTACAGTTTATTAACTGTGAAGTTGTTTATTAACTGCAAACTGTTTATTAAATCCCCTCGTGACAAAGCCAAGTAATTGCTGCAGATGGAGACTGCAGGACTTCTCCAGCTTTTGCAGTCCTCCCAGCTTTCCTTGTTCTGCTCTTCACATGCCTCTTACTGTTTTCTCGTGGTCTTTTGTTTGTTTGATTGGCCATATAGACCATGTCTTCCAGGTCTATATTTGGGTTCACTTTTCTTTGCATAACCTAAGAAATCGCAAATCACACTAAAATCAATTGTCCTAATTTCTTTTTTTGTGACAGGTTCTCACTATGTAGTTCAGGCTCACCTGAACTCACTAAGGAGCCCAGGCCAGCCTCAAATTCAGGCTGATCCTCCTGCCTCAGCCTCCAGAGTACAGGAACTACAGGCATGTACCAGCAACTCAGTATGGCACCCAGGCTGGTCTCAAACTCATGATGCTGATCCTCCTGCCTCAGCCTTCATATTGCGGAGATTACTGACCAGCAACTCACTGGAGAGCCCAGGCTGGTCTCAAACTCTTGCTGATCCTCCTGCCTCAGGCTCCGGAATGCAGGGATTACAGACATGCACTAGCAACTCACTCTGGAGCCCAGGCCAGTCTCAAACTCAGGCCGATCCTCCTGCCTCAACCTCTGGAGTCCCGGAATCACAGGAATGTGCCAAATCATCTGGCCAAAGTCGAAAGTCTTGCCACAAACAAGATTCCAGCATTTCTGTCTCAGGTACCTTCTTTCCTGAGGAGGAGGACCTCACCGTTCTCTTTGAAGTAGTAGGTCAGTCAGGAACCTCCTGCTCTGAGTAGTTACTGTTTCATTCTTGATGGGCAGATCCTGGGTGGCCTGGAAAGAAAACAACTTATTTATTCCTATATTTAGTGTTTAGATATACACAAGTAGCTCCTAAATCTAAAGCTTTAATCTTTTCTTTTGTTACATAATTATGAGCCAGGTGTGGTGGTGCATACCTGTGATCCCAGCACCTGAGAGGCTGAGGCAGGAGGATTGATGCGAGTTTGAGACAAGCCTGGGCTACAAAAGTGAGCTGAAGACCAGCCTGAACTGCATAATGAGACCCTGTCTCAAAAAGAAAAAAAAAATTAAATTAGACAATGTATATTTAGTATTGTATCTAATATTAAGAGAACATAAGAATTTATATGTATTTAGGAGAACTTTTTTAAGGGCTTTTACTTGTTTTTTTTTTAACTTTATTTATGTTATGGCCAGCTCAGCCTGCCCTACGGGTGGGGCTGGTGTAGCATGTGGTGCCAGGGATTGAACCGAGGTTGCCTAAGTTTGCCTGAGCAGGCACTTTAAACCACTGAGCTATCTCGCTAGCTCCCAAGAATTATGTTTTTTTGTGATATGATCTTCCTATGTAGTTCAGGCATTCCACAGTGCCTCAAGCTGACCTTGATCTCCAACTTGGAAATCCTACTTCAGCCTCCTGCTAGGTTATAGGTATGTACCACCACATTCAGTTGGATTTTTTTTTTCTAAATAGCCCCTTAAGATAGATACATTCTTCTATTCATACTAAGGTTTGAAATCCACTGATAATTTTATGCTTATCTCAGTCTATCACATTTCAACCTAGGTGCTAAATTTTTACCAGAATATATATATATTTTTTTAATGATACTGGGGATTGAACTTGGGATCTTGCCCTTTCGGGGCAGGTGCTTATGTCACTGAGCTATGTCTCTGGCCCCAGAAGTACTTCCTGTTTATTTTTATTTATTTTATTTTGCCTTTTTGAGACAGGGTCTCACTATGCAGTTCAGGCTGGCCTTGAGCTCACTTTTGTAGCCCAGCTGGTCTTCAACTCACACTGATCCTCCTGCCTCAGCCTCCCAAGTGCTGGGATTATAGGCATGTGCCACGACGCCCAGCTTCCTGTTTAAAAAAAAAGTTTAACAATTGGATGTGGTGGCACACACCTATAATGCCATCACTCGGGAGGTTGAAACCAGAGGATTGCTATGAATTTGAGACCAGCATAGGGCCTACAAAAGTGAGCACAGGGCTAGCCTAAGCTGCATAGCAAGACCGTGTCTCAAAAAAAAACTTGTCTTTTTATACTATTTGTAGTTAAAAAATTAGATTCACATACTCAAGCTGTTCTAAGCATACTAAAAAGTTTTCCAGTAACTGGATTACCACTTTTAAATTTTACATTCATTATTTACTAAAATTAGGAAGCCAAAACCCAAGTGAAACTGACCATATTCCATGTACTGAATGGTCATTTGGAGTAGTGGCTACTGACAAAGAGCTCCAGGGGGCAAATGCGAAGCTCAAGAACGGATCATTTCAATTGTGTATTATTGGTCATCTCAAGAAAGGGATGAATTAATTTCTTATTTTAAAGAAATACGAATAGTTAGGTTGTGAAAATCACAATTATAATCCTGTAGGATGAATATGTGAGCAGCAGGGGGACAGAGAGCCGTTATCTTACTAATTCAGGTGAAGTCCTCATGGCTTAGTACAAAATTCCCAAAGATAACAAAACCACATTCCAAAGGTACTGTACTATTTATTTTATTTTTGAGGTAGGATCTCACTATATGTAGTTCAGACTAGCCTTGAACTTACAGTGATCCTCCTGTCTCAGCCTCCCAAGTGCTGGGATTATAGGTGTGTGCCACCATGTCAGGCTATTTTGAAGTAAAGATTAAAGATGACATGTGTGGTAAATATCAGAGTATTGGTAGAGATGCAAAGCAAACAGACTTGTAGTGAGATAATTACATGAAATGTAAAAAGAAAAATCAATTATCTCGGAATTCTATGTATTTGACTTTTTTTTTTTTTTTGTCTTTTTGAGACAGGGTCTTGCTATGCAGTTTAGGCTGGCCTTGAGCTCACTTTTGTAGCCCAGGCTGATCTCGAACTCACACTGATTCTCCTGCTTCAGTCTCCCAGGTGCTGGGATCATATTTGTGCACCACCACACCTGGCTATGTATTTGACTTTTTAAAACTTCTTTTTAAAAAAAATCTTGGGGCCAGCGAGATAGCTCAGTGGTCTAGAGTGCCTGCTTAGGCAAGCTTAGGCAACCATAGGGACCATGGTTTGATCCCTGACACCACGTGATGTGCCAGTCCCACTCTCAGGGCAGGCTGAACCAGCCATAACATAAATAAACAAATAAATAAATCTTGAAAAAAAAATTTAGGGGCTAGGGAGATAGCTCAGTAGAATAAGCACTTGCCCGGTAAGCATAAGGTCCTGAGTTCAATCCCCAGTACCACCAAAAAAAAAAAAAAGTCTTTTACTTATTCGTTTAGTACAGGTTCTCACTATGCAGCTCAGACTCATAGCAATCTTTCTGTCTCAGCCTCCCTAGCTCTGAGATTATAGGCCTGTACCCCACATTCAGCTTCAGTGGCTGGCATGGTGTGCCTAGGGTTCCACGGTTGGCACGGCATGCGGTACCAGGGTAGGACCTGGGTCCTTGTGCTTTCCAGACAGGTGCTTAGACTGCTGAGCTATCTCCTAGCCCATGTATTTGACTTTAAATATATATAAATGGACCTCACTCATGATATAAGTTTAGGAATATGTTCATCTAAACTATAAGTGAATATATATTTTATGTAAATTCTTCCCATGTATGTTCTTCAGTGGTGATGCCTGTAATTTTTCTCATAGTATTATTCTTCCTGGTTGTGCTTGTGAGGTGCAAGTGAAGTCCTTTCCTTTCATTAAATAGGTTATTTGACAGGAAAATCAGCACAACAATGCCTTGCAATCTATAATTTACCTGCTTGGGTTGATTTTTCATGGTCTGTAGCTCTTTTCAGCTAATTTTGATAATAGAATTTCTTAGAAAAAATGTATTATCTTCCCCATTGCCTTTTATTTTATTTTATTTATTTTGTCGTTTTGAGACAGGGTCTCACTATGCAGTTCAGACTGGCCTTGAACTCACTTTTGTAGCCCAGGCTGGTCTCAAACTCAAACGGATCCTCCTGCTTCAGCCTCCCAAGTACTGGGATTACAGGCATGTGACATCAAGCCCAGCTCCCATTGCCATTTAAAAGAAAATTATGTTTCTTGGTCTTCACATATTTAGTTATGTTTTCTTTCATATGATGATTTTCCGAAGTATGACCATTTTCTGAGAAAAAGTGAAGAGAATCTTAGAAATCCTCAGAGACAAAGTGCATTTGCCGGGGGAGCCAGTGGCTCTTGACCAAGTTGGCCAAGTGCTGTTACCAAGGGCTCCACCATTCAAGGTCAAGACCTAAGGTCTGTAGCTTCTGGATCTGAGTGGTTGACAGGGAAGCAAGGAAGACTCAGAGCTGTGGCTCAGAGTAGGACTGTTGTTGTGTTCTGCATTTTACTGAGAGAGGGGACAGGTAGCAAGAGTGTGACCCCCTGTTTTTCTTCCCCACAGCCACTCGGAAGAAGCCCCATAAACGCACCTCATTCACCCACAAGCAGCAGAAGGCGCTGGAGGCTCTGTTTAGGCAGACGATGTACCCAGAGGAGAGCGTCCAGAAAGTGCTGGCTAAGAGATTCAACCTGCCTGAGAAATCCGTGAAGGTCTGGTCTCAGGGTACACAGGGTACTACAACCCACATGAGATCACTTCAGACTGGAAAGTCCCTCCCTAGCACAGTCATAGCCCTTTCTTTTCCAATTGTCTACTGAACTAGCATTCAATGGGTATATCATTTGCTTGATCTCCTGCTTTGCAGTTTAAAAGAGGAAAATTGAGGCTCAGAGGCAATGTGAGCAGGTCATAAGACCATAAGTAATGTAACTAATTGAAATTGCAGGAGTATTTGGCATAGGGGTTAGGGGGCACTGGGGATTGAACTCAGGTACTGCTGAGCTACATCCCAGAGCATTTTATTTATATTTTGAGATAGCGTCTAGCTAAATTGCCTAGGCTTGCCCTGAATGTGAAGTCCTCCTGCTTCGGCCTCCTGAATAGCTGCAGCTGTAGCTGTGTAGCTTGCAATTCAGCTAGCAGCCTTCCTCTTAACACTTCTCTATAGTCATTACAGTTCGTTCATTCACAGCACTACCAACAGACAAGTACTCCTCCCTCTTATCTCAGGCTCTTCCTGGCCCATATCATTATTGGTAGAATAGCCTTTATAATTTGGGCTTTCTGAAATAATCCTCAGGAATCTTAGTTGGTTTTCGAGCTGGGTGTTGTGGCACATGTCTATATTCCTAGCACTCTGGAAGGCTGACAGGAGGATCATAAATTCAAACACAACCTGGGCAATTTAGTGACTTAGGGAAACCTGTCTCAGAAAGGCTCAGGGGGCCCTGGGGCTGTGAAAGTCTGGAATTCAATCCCTAGTACGAAGGAAAGAAAATTCCTAATTTAAATTCCTCCTCTCTTTCCAGATCTCCTAGCCCATCTTTAGAGTTCACAGATTCTTCCCTAAATCCCCAGCACAACCCGTGATACACAGGCCCTTTTATTCTGCCTTCTGTGGGCTCCCAGGCCAGACCCCCATGGCCCCTCCCACTGACTCGACTTATGCCCCACTTGGAATCAGTGTTATTGTGGCTTCAAGAGGGCATGAGGGTCGTAGGCTGATTGCTTTCTGCCCCAAGGAGCCTCAGATGCCTTCTCTGCTGACCACAGTCTCTCTGTACCACTCTAGGTTTGGTTCAGGAACAGGCGGTTCAAATGGAAGCAGCAGCAAAAGCCAGAAGAAGAGCCACAAGGGCAGGAGGACCAGCCACAAGGGCAGGAGGAGCAGCCACAAGGGCAGGAGGAGCAGCTGCTGGAACACTCAAGCCAGGAGAATATGCACCCCTCATTCAGAGTACAGAACAGACCCTCCCTTTGTACTTCTATGTTTTTAAATTATGATGGCCCCCTGTCGTGTGGGTCCACAGACTCTTCTAACTCGTCGCAGGACATTAACTCCCAAGAGAGTCCCACAATTGATTTCCAAGCACAGGATCTTCAGTTGGAGAGGCTAGAGCCCTCACTTCCTGCTGTGTATTCTAATGCCTATGACATAGACCAAATCACAGCGCTGTATAGTTTCCCTGATGAGGATGAGGGCGCCAGCTGTTCCTTCAGCTGTCTGTATCAGTATCTTTCACCTACAGGGTCCCAGCCAG
>PVKN010014620.1:0-19027 GCA_004027915.1 Capromys pilorides | reverse complement strand
CCTTTAATTGTCAAGTAAACCTCCTTTTAACATTTGTTTGTTTGTTTTTGTGGCACTTGGAATCCAACTCAAGACCTCCCACATACTGGGCAAGGGCTCTATCACTGAGTTATACTCTAGTCCCAATTTTAACACTTCAAATGATATAAATTATTTAACTCTGAACCAAAAAAAAAAAAGTTGACTGGAGTGCTCTTGCTGGTGTTAAGTACAAGTCAAATATGGGAGAAAGAAAGCTGAGTATCATTGTGGTTTTACTCTGTTGGCTACAGGAGCCATACCGCAGAATAACTAAAGGCCCTCCGTATTTCCAACAAATGGAGGTGGTTCATATATTGGTTATTATTACGGTGTATTGAAGCCTATTTGATGAAACAAGGAAGATGTGTTGAAGGAAGTCAACCACCACTTAGTCATAAGTGAATGGGCAAAAGCTTTCCAATTATACCTCTGATCATAACACCACCTATGGGTCAAGTCGGTCAAGTCAGTGGGCAGTTATGTGCATGGCCACTGTAGTATGTGGCCAAATCTGCTTACGGCCACATCCCCCACCTCAAAAATGGAGAAATCACAGTCTAAGGCAGGACTTCTATTACACATTGGGTAGAGTTTTTCTGGCATTGTGTGTTTGTCAGTGCCTACTGGGATCCCAATGACCATACCAAATCCCCTATCTAATTCCTATTGATCTTGCTATGTATCCCCCACCGCTCCCAGCTAAGTTGGTGTAAGAAAGCCCCAGCACAAAGCCTTGAACTTTCCTCAGTGCGCTCACACTGAGGCTGAGCACAGGTGAGGAGGATGCCTTGGAACCCCAGTATCCCGGCTTTCTTCTTTACTTGCTAACCATATGGCCTGGATACACTGATCATTGAGTACGTCTGTCTGTCTGTCTGTCTGTCTATCTATCTATCTATCTATCTATCTATCTATCTATCTATCTATCTATCTAAAGTAGAAGTAGTAGGCAAACAGCCCAACATCATACTGGTTACTGTAAGGATGAAATAAGTCAAAACAGGTAAGGTGCTTAGCACCCTGTCTCAGAAACTGCAAGCATGTGCTAAAGGTTGTGCTGGCTACTACGATTGTCATTCTACTCAGACTCCATTGTCCCTCCTTTCTTTTCTCTGAAATCCCTTCCTCACACCATAGCTTGTAATCAACATGATCTCACTTTCTTTTGATTTGGACATGGCCATTGGTCAGTCATCTGGCATGGTTCATTCCTATATACCTGTCATGGTGTGGAATAATTTCCTCATCTAGCCTGGAAATTTCCTGAGGACAAGGAATTGTGAGTATTTCTATGTATAATGAATATCAGAAAATTGTTGGTTAATGGTGACAAAAGTTAGGTGAAGACATCCAGATAAGAGTGTGCATGGTTCTCAGTTTTAAACAACACACTTGGTAGCAGACAAGGTAGTGATATCAACTGAAATGTGTAATTGGTGTACCTTTAAGTTCTGAAACTGGAAGTACTGAGAAGAAGAATACTGGGTGGTGAGGAGAGTGACAAGAAGAGCAGAGATTCCAGTTCTGAGCCTGTGTCTAACCGGCTCATATGTCTTGAGGTGACAAGAAGTCAAACCATGTGCCAAATTCTTAAACTACATGGTTACGAGAGAACCCCTGACCTTGGGGTTCCTTATGGACTCTGTGAAGTGTGTAGTCCAGAGTCTTTGAGTTCAGCAGGCTGGAATTTTGTTCAGCTACCAAATGGTCCTGTGGCCTGGGCAAGTGGCCCTCCTATGTTATAGGGGAGTCAGACCACCAGCCTTGGCCACCCCATTTTCCTTGCTGGTGATTCCAGGGGTACAAATGTTACCCAGTTCTGACCCGTGAGATCTCAGGGGTCTTCTGTGGGGGTTTTGGGAGGAAGCATCTCTTTCTGCTGAAAAGAGAGACAAATGGGGGGAAAGATCCCCCTCCTTTCTGCTGTTAGCAGTGTCTGACGATTCTGGTGTCCATCTTTAAATCATGAGAAGAAAGTCCAGACAGTGGCAGAAGGAACAATCCAGGGTCCCAGTATAGGGAACCAATATGTTTTGACAACAGTACCCACCCAGGCCAGTTATTTATGATGTTTTAGTTCAGTCACTTGTGCCTAGAAGTTCTTGAGTGTCAACTAAGAAACCACGTGTCACTGAATGTTGTTTTAAGAAACCAAGCGCCGTATGTATGACTGAAGTGCACTGTTAAAGTGATGTGGCAACCTGGCACACAGATAATCTCTGAAGACTCCTCAGATTGCCTCTGGCACATGCTTAGGTTGATGTAGCACTGCCTAGGCCCTGGGAATCCAGAGACCATCTCTTATGTTTCTGTACCACCGATGGTTATTCATTTTCCTTGGACATCTTGGTTTTTTCAGTAAGCCGAAGTTGAGAATAGGAAAAGGTGAAAGGTGTCTCCCTAGGTTCAAAACAGATTTAAACTATCCCCGCCTCCTCCCGCAGGAAAAAATAAAAAGATCTAGTACTTCATACTTTGAGATTATGTTAATAAACTCATCTTAGCACATGGTTACTGTGGGCTTCTAATAAAGGTTCTTTCTACTTTCTGATGTGTTCCCATTTTATGTAATATGTTTCTATATCTACTATTCCTATGCTTAAATTGGGCCTAATGATCTGAATACATAAATTCTGGTGCAGATCACAAAGCTCCCATTGGTGCAGGGATGGAACATAACAGCAAACTCACTGCAGAGCTCCAGTGACTACCACTGAAAGCGCCATGGCAAAACAGCCTGGGCTCCTCCCTCACGTGCCAATGAGAAGCTGAAGCTCCGAAAGGTGAAAGGCAAAAGAAGATAAGGACTTGCTCAAAGCTGGTCAGTGTTTAACACAACATCCGGCCTCTTCTAGTCCCCTGACGAGACAATGGGATATCGGCTCTTGAGTGACAGGACACCATCTCCTAAACAATGAGTTAAGGTGGTCTGAGTTCCAAAGAGAGGCCAATGTTTCATTCCAAAATGTCTGCGGGTCTAGCCCCTATAGCGCCGTGGCTACCTGACTTCCAGGCATGCTGACAGCAGGGGTAGGTGGAGGAGGGAGACAGCGACAAAAGACAGATGTAAACGAGAAAAACCATCTTTTCCCCTAGTTAGAAGTCTCTGGCTGGTCATCACCATGCAAGTCCTAGTAAATATGCCACGGAAAAGAAAAGCCAAGATGCCTCTTCTTGAGGTCATGGGGAAAAGAAAGGGAAGACCCTCTAGGTCCCAGCCTCATTTTCAGGGCACCATCACTGTGCTTCTCATTTAAGAGGAGAGGTGGCCAGGAGACTGCTGTTTTTTCCTGGTTCATACCACATCTCCACACAATCCCTCTTCACAGACTGAGAACAGAAGCATGGAGAACAGGAATGGACTGTGGAGGTCCTTTGGCCCAGCCAGTTGGGGCTCACAGAATGAAGCGAGCTGAGGCCTAGAAAGGGTCAGTGGCTCATCTCAGCTCCTACAGCCCACAGAGCCACCTGGCATTTCTCACCATGTCACTGTGATGTGGGGAAGGACAGAGGGAAAGCTCCCTGTTCTCAGGTGGGAGGGACCTTGGGAACAGGCAGTGACTTGAGTTTGGGCTCTCTACACATGCTCAGGGAGCCTGAACACGGTCCCCAACACAGAGAACAAGTAGGGTGGGGTGTTTCCAATTAGCTGCCGAACTAAACAAACCTCTCTGCAGGGTCATGCCTGCCTTGTGAAGCTGGGAGATGGTCCAAGACTGGGCAGATCTGGGGCCAGGCTAATGGCCCGGCAGCCCAGTCTAGACAGGGTGGTGGATCAGCCCCGAGATGCAAACAGTTCAGGCAGCTTGACAGCCCAACACAGCCAGAACAGACAGTGTCCAAAATGGGCAAAGGCAGGAAACTGGCAAGGTCCTCCTCTGACCAGACTGTTCAGCGCCCTCTGAGCCGGCTAGCCTGGCCCCAGCCCGAGCCCTGCTGCCCCGAGCCAGGGCCTTCACACCAACATAGGCCTCGAGCAGCAGCCTCGCTCACTTAGATCTCCTGGCACTGCTTCGAAGTCAATCTTGCCTCCAGCTGTCAGCGGCATAGTCAGTTTGATGCCGCACAAATGGCAATGATTCAGTCATTCCGGGGATGCTTCCAGGGCAATGTGCTTGGGCATGGGGAAAAGAGGATCCCCTTGGGGAGCCAGAGGCGGTGGGTTGCTCTGCCAGCAGGCTGCCTCATCCTCATCTAAACACCATCAAAAGCCTGCCAGGGTGTTTTTGTTGAAAGCTGGCAGTTGGCTGGCCCCTGGCATTTGACTTGGGACCATCCAGGTGACTATTAAGTGAGATGCACTCTCGACAGCTGACCTTAGTGGATCTGACAGCAAGCTCACTGCTGCTCTCAATAGTAAAAATTCTTCCTGACATTATTTAGGTAGAGAGGGAAATGGCCCCTTTGGTGAAACCCCATGGACTCTGCCTTAACCTCACTGCAGAGGGCTGCTGATGCAAAGGCTGGTATTTGCCTGCAATCTTTCCCTGGGAAGTAATTAGTTTCCATTTAGAGGGATGACAAATTGATCAGGCAGGAGTCGCACTGCGCACTGAATTGAAGCTAAACTGGGATGGTTGTGGCCCTGGCAAGTCAGGTTTGTAGGTCTGTCGATGCATTTTACAGTTTCAAAATTCAATCACCCAACAGCAGGAGAGGAAAGACACTGCTCTGAAAAAGAGAACCAAAGCCCGCATTTCCTTCTGCAAGTTCATTATCGCCTCGCTAAAGCATGACGGTGGTGTGAAATGGGTTAGACACATGGATGCCTCTGTTAACGGCCAAAGAAAAAAGTCGCACATCATTAGGAATGGAATAAACGATACTGAGGCACAGAGCAGAAATGATTTGATTAGTAATTTCCAGTTTTGAAAAGACCTGGAAAAGTACCAAATGACTATACAGAAGGTGTGATGGAGTTCTTAATTGCTATAACTGCTCTGGGAGACTTGATGATTTGTGACATAGAATACAGCACAGTACGCTAACACTAATAACCGTTAATTAAATGCAGCAATGATATACTCTCAAAATGCACATACAAGTTACCATAATTTCTAGATTAAAAGCTGCACCGTCAGAAACCAAAGGCAAAGAAAGGTGGAGGGAGCAAGAGACATCTCTCCTGCCTTCAGGAGCAGACTCCATGGTCTACCTGGAACAGAGCGGCCAGAAAACACTGTGGGAAAAAATCACACTTGGCTGCAAAATGTGAAACGGTTCCTGAATGAAGCTGCCCCTCTGGAGGGCGAGTTATTAATTCTGAAAGGCTGTTGCTGCACCAGACCATCTGGCGGTATGGGGAGGGTTCAGTGGCTGGTGCGGCGTCCGGTTGGATTTGCTTTGCCCCCCTGTGACATTTCTCACTTGAACCGTGATGGTGCCAGGTCAGCAATGGCTGGGGGGAAAAGGGAATAGAGGAGCCTGGCGCGATTGCGGGGCCCACAGAACCTGAGGTGGACTCCTCTGCACGTCTGGCTCCTAATGAGTGCAGGGAGGTTGGGGGGCTGAGGGGGCTGGGAGGGGAGCAGCGATTCACATGAAAGCCTCATTTGAATGGAAGATAAAAGAAGTCAATTAATCTCCCTCCCCTTGGGTGAAGAATGCTTGTGAGCCTGAAGGAAGATGAAGAAAATGCTAGTACTACTTCCAACTCAATTATCCCGGTAATGGCACAGAAAGCCGGGATACATACAGCTTGCAAATATGCCATTTGAGGCTGTGCTATTACTTTCTCCTTTAGCTATTACCAAAGCCACCAGCATGGGAAACACAAGACACCGGCCTCTTGAAGAGATCAAGAGCAAGAGAAAAGCTAGGGCCCATTCCTCTACCTAGTCTACCGTGCATTCACCAGAATGCACAATGGAGTCAGCAGAGGGACATGCCAGGGCGATGGGCCAGGAGGTTTATGTAACACCTCTGAGGATGAAAGTGTCTAGCACAAGGAGGATGCAGGCATTTATGTGGGAGAAGTGAGGAAGGTTTCCTGGAGGAAGCAGCAGCTGAAGCAAATCTTGCATGAATTATGGGATCTGGACAAGGACAAGCCAGGGTGTGGATGTTCAGGAGGGTGTGGAAGAGCACCCATAGCTTCTCCAGAGCAGGCAAGTGATGCATCAGTGGTGAGACCTGGGAGCAGGCAGCTCAGCCTGGGTGGGCATGGATTTGTGGAAAGACGAGTGGGAAACAGGTCATGGAGAGCTTGGGGTGATGTCCAACAGGTCTCTGCCTTCTGTTCTTTCAGGGGGGTGGCAGTGAAAGAAGAACTGGAAGGCCCCACTGCTCTCTCTTCCCTTCTGGTGACTGCTCAAGTTTCCTACACAGACAAGTCTTCCTCACCGCTTCTCTCTGTCCCCTAACACTCTTTAGTGTTTGCTTGACATTTATTACTGCAGAATCATAGCATATACTCACTTGTTCCTTGTGTGTGCCATGTACCTCCTTTTCCCAGAGCAACTTTACTTTATTCCCTGCTGAATTCCAAACCTTGGCACTGGGACACAGTCGCTACTTGCTAAATGAGTCAATGGAGCGAAGCGGAACTGAGGGGTGGTTCTCTAAGTGTATCCAGTTGAGCAACCCAGAGGCAAGCTCTCCAGTTTACTCCAGACCTACTGAGGCAGAAAGCTGAGGTGGGGATGTACACTCAAGTTTAAGAATTATGGAATTAGAAAACAACTGAGGCAGGGAGGGAGCTATAGCAGAGGTTGTCAGACTGGGCCAATCTTTGGAAAGATAAGCACATAGCATTTGAGAAATGTGTTGCTTTCTGGTGATTTGCTGATTTGTGAATATTCAAATAAAGACAAGGTCTGGCCAGGTTTGAGAAAAGAAGAGATCAGGAATGAAAAATGTAATTACTTCTTATAATAAAATTTACTTCCTTGAGTTTTCGAGGCATTCTAGAAAAAAGTTCTCTATCTTATGATTGTGGTGGTTCCAATTAAAAATCAGGAAATGTGAAGTGCACACATAGATTAGAGGAAGTTAGGGTTGCACAGTTTTAATGTAAGGTGATCCAGGGCAGCAGGAATCCTGTTGGTTGTAGGATAACACAGGTCTGAAGCTGAAGGGGCAGGTCTGGGATGGAGGCTGGGCCGGGGCTGTCATTATCCCCACAGTGGTGGTGAGAACCATGAGTGTGGGTAAAATCTCCCAGGGAGAATGCAAATGAAATCCTGAATTATATGCAGGTCAAGGAATTCCTGAAGGAGATCTAGGAGTTAGTAGAGAGATAAGACACAGAGAGAGAATATCACAAAGTTAACAAGCCTTAAAAATCAAGAAGGGTAGCTGTTGTACGTCAGATGTCTCTTAGGGAAGGGCTGATGAATGCAGGTGATGTCCTCAAAGCCTGGTGAGTGGGTGCTGCTTCCTGAGGTCTCCCTGAGGACAGGCCAGTGCCACCAGTGGTAGAGACAAAGCTAGCTGCAGTGAAAGGGATGACAAGTGGACCTAGGAGACCAGGGGCTGGAGAAGGAAAGGCTGGTATAGGACATGCCAGGAGGGTGGGCTACTAGGGTTACAGGCACAAAGCTGGGAGAAGAAGGTGGGGTCTCTTTCCTGCAATTTAGTGAGAGACATGTATGTTTATTGCTGGAAGGCATGGAGAGCTTATAAGAGGAAGGAAAAATCACCAAGCTGGTGGGATACGATGGGCTGCAAAACTCAGAGACACCAAATCTTGACTTCAGACAGGAAAGATAATGCTATTTTTGCTAAAAATGGAAGGATGGACCATCATTACAGATGTAGGCGAGTAAGTCAGCCAGCTAAGCTTAGACAAAGTCAATGCTCAAATGGACAAAGAGTTTTGCTCCTAAGAACTCATATGTGGTTGAGGACACAAAGGGAGATAAATGTAAGATAAACACAAGTAAATTGTATGTAGTTTTATGGTGTGAATTTGAACACTTGAAGATGAAAATTAAAACTGTGACACTAATTAGAAATGGTATAGAATGTTATCTGTGTACTAGGTGCAGAGAAAGTTTGTTAAACAAGACTCCCTTAGAACATTAATGAAACTGGGAAATATACTTGTTTTAGTACAGCAAAATTAGAGACTCTTAACAAAGGTCACTGCACCTGTAGCTACTGGGTAACACATTAGGAGATGGTATTTGAGTGTGCAAAAATAGCCGATGACCTTTATATAGCACATATAAATAAAACAAAAACAAAATTAGCCCACAAATTATCAAGAAATCAGAAACTCAGTACAATGGTTAGCACATTACATAGATTAATTCCTTTCAGAATCACAAAAAATAGAAAGGTGGATACTTACAAGTGTGGGTAAGGACATCTGGAAATTAGGATGTTTACGTACTACAGGTAGGTGATAAAGTTTGTAGCAATTACAAAACAATGCAATATTTACTTAAATTTATATATGCTTTATGATTCAGCAAAATCTGTTGGGCTATATCACAGAAAGCTGATTGCACATTTCCAAAGACGGCTCTTCAGAGATGATAGAGGTAGTAGTGAGTGCTCTGAATTTGCCCTGGGGGCAATGAGAACAACCTCAGATAATGACTAGATAATCTCACATAACCGTCACTACAGGGCTGGGTCTGTAGCTCAGTGGGAGAGGCCCTGGTTAACACCTACTACTGTAAACAAAATGAAACAAAGGCCACAAGGTAAACATTATTAGGGAATTGCACAGTATAAAATGCTTGCTAGCACGGAGAGGCAACAGACTGTACACACACCCAGAAACATGGACAGGTCTTAAAACTGTAATGTGAAGTTATCATAAGAGAACTGAAACACAAACACGCTGCCTCTGGCCTAAGCTAAACACACTCATGGACAACACCATCTATGTGGCAATGCTGCATTAGGCTTGGTGTCTGTGAAGGGGGTTGGGCCGCAGGCCAGGGTAGTGGTGAAAACTTAAGAGGCCCCCTTCAGATCCAGGATGACAGCGTACTGTGAAAGAATAAGTACCATTAACTCATATAGTAGCTCTGCAAGATCATACTGATACTTATTTGGTTAATAATGAGGAGAAAAAAAATGCTCAGTAGCTTAAGTGCCTGCCTGGCAAGCACAAGGCCCTGAGTTGGATCCCTGGTACAAAATACATACATACATACATACATACATACATACATACATACTAAGGAAATACACTTCCTGGAGAGATGCACTTCTGCTGGGCTCTGACAGGAGTTTCCAAACTGTGGAGGTTCATGTTGCATCTCTGCATCTTGAAGGATGGGAATAAGACTTCAGATTACAGATCTAAGGAGCATGCTCATCCAGGGGAATGGGATGAACACAGATGAAGAGTTCTAGGTATGACTGGAAGCTTCTAACAGAACAGCGAGGCTGATGTCAGGACAAATGGAAGGTGGGCTTGGGATGAGGTGAAGAAAGGAGACGAAGAACCCCTCATGGATGACTTTGAATGGTTGGTCTGAGGGGTGAGGAGCAACGCGGGAACACTGGCTACAGTGTAGACAGGGGAAGATCAAAGCCTAGGCACCTCGCAGAGACTAGAAGCTACAGCAGGAACACAGGCAGGAAACGACAACCACTGGAGCTCCTGCACTGGCCAGCTGAGCTTTCGGGGCCTGCCTGGTAGGATTCACCAAAATACCAAGGTGGCAGTGCTGGAGCCCATGTCGGAATTTAATGATGACCTTGTCCAAAAACAAACTGTCATTGAGACTGGTGGCAACGTGTTTCACTTTCTAGGCCCACACTCCCAGCTAGGGGAACCAAGTTATCTTTCACTTCTCACCCACAATCACCAGTGGTATCAATGAAAGCCCGTGTTTCAGATGTTCACACACACACACACACACACACACACACACACACACAGTTAGTTATGAAATAATCAGAGAAGTAAACTTGTGTTCTTGGAGTGCACCATGGCAGCTCTGTGTTGACCTCCAATTTCTATTAGCTTAGCACGCCAGACCCCTACCTTCTGCACGGTTGTTTTGACGTGGCTTTTTTTCCCCTTTCCTTCCTTCGAATTTGTTTTTCAGAGGTGGGCTCAACTTATTCTAAATGAGTCAAGTGCTAGGATCCTAACTTTTTCCTCTGAGAGGATTAGAACTGCTAGGAAAAATTTTCTGTTCCATCCCAACCTGTCTTCTTACCACTCAGGCCATCATCCATCATTTATTTTTGAGTATTGAGAAAACTGCTTCAAAGTGTGTTTTCTAAAGAGATGAATTCCAGGAGAGACAGACATCCACGCAGTGTATACATCACAGTCTCACCAAGAAAGAGACCACAGTGCTTGCTTAGTCACCGGGACATATCCCACGGGATTAAATCTGCTCAGAGTTAGAGTATAAGCATCCTTTTTCCTTTTTTTTTCTCCTCCAGCCTGGCAGCTTTAATCCTTTAAAAAGGCCCAGCCATCATCACAGAAAGGGACATACTGTAATGTTTTCAAATTTTCCTCTAAAATCTATGACAGCTAATTTAAAGAGCACAACAGAAACTGCCAAGTCCTTGCTCACAGACAGCGCCACACGTGGCTGTGCAGCCCTAGCAGGAGCAGAACGGAGCAGCTTCCTCCCTGGTGCTTCCCACAGGGAAACTGAGGCGAGTAGCTGCAAGGGCATGCCTGAGCCAGCTACACCCAACCAGGAGGCCCGTCTGCAAAGTCCATGTGGGAAGGACCCACTTCCTATCTCTCCTGAGGGAGAGGGGCAAACCTCTCCCTCCTCCTGGGGTCAGCTCATTTGCTCCAGACTCAAAAACAATTACCGAGGCCCCCGTCGATGCTGAGAAAATGATATTTCATTTGCTTTTATCTGAAAAACAGATTTTTTATTTTCTTTCCCCTAGTGAAAGGGCCATAAAAGAAACAAGGATTTTGGTGTGGTAGTGGTGACGGGAGCAGGGAGTGGTGGTTGGAGGAGAAGCATGAAAAATTATACTTTGACATATATTATGCACTTAATCTTTTGTGGCAACTTTTTTACATTTATAAGAGTTATGGATTTTAAAAGTCAGGGCTAAGATGGCTTAATGAGCATTCGCTCCCCCCGGAAGTAGAAGTAGGGCTGATGTGTGTTAGTCAGCTGTTAGCTTTATTGCCTCTCTTCTGTACTAAAAGTGACAAGTTGAACACATTATAGAGAGCTCAGATGTGTTATGCAGATGAAGCCTGCAGCAATATCTGCCTGCTCTCTATTATTTATGATGTCTATATAATACAATGGACTGAGATTTAAGCCATTGTGATGCAGTTTGTTTTCCAGGGTGCTAAAGTACAGCACATTTTACAGAGAATTGCATCTCTGTTACATATTAATCAAATCCATCTTACATGCAGCTCTTACACTGTAAACTAAAGGAAAAAAAGATTAAAGCGCTTGGCTTTTCCTCAGCTGTCAAGGACTGGCAATAAAATAATAATAAGGGCTTCTAAATAATGTGTGTGTGACAGGCCTGTGCTCGCTCTCACAGTCCTTTATGGAGGTTAACTACAAAATAAGTTCCAGTGAGTGATCGGGAACAGGCATGTGTGTAATACTGTAATGCCAACGACGGCATAATTCTTGAAAAGTTCATTTGCAGAAAATTCTCTGACTTGATGAGGCAAAGTTTGGGCTCCTGAATCATTCTGCCATGGTGCTCGGCATTTGCAGAGTTGTTCTGAAGTTTATAATCCTCGCACTTTTGAACTTGCCTCAGCTGCAGTCCATTAAAAACGGAAAGCTCCATTCGCTGTACCCCAGCCGGGGCTTACTGTTAGGCCAGTCATGGGAAAGCGGTTTTATGACGGGACGCATACAAAAGCCACCCAGTTTTGTGGCTTGGGCAGGTGGGGCATTATTTTGTGTTTTAACAGGAGGTGCCCAGCAAGGCCCGTGGCACTTGGGGTCCGGGGAGGAGGGCAGGGACACAAGGAAAGTCTCCCTCTCCAGAAGTTCTTCTCCAGGCCCTTGAAAACTTATGAAATTTCTGTGTCTGTATTTTCAACTCTACAGACCCTCAAAGAAAGAAAGCAGGTTACAGGTGTCACAGCCACTTGTCATCGCTTCCCGTAAGAACGGAAACGGCCTGCATGCCACCCTGGGCCTGACTCACTTTTCAGCTCAAGGTAATTTCTAAAGAAAAGAGGGAAAGGAAATCGCACTTGGAAGCACTCACTCAGTCCGCCAGGGACTTAACAAAGAGCCCAAATTTGTGCCTTTGTATAGACATAACACAATGGTTTCAGAATCTGCCTATTTACCCAAAAGCTCAAAGTACAAAATTTACATTATTATCCCTTTGCCCACCACCTGTACAAACCAACCCCCAAATACCCCTACTTAAGGAAATCACTTAGACTCCCTGGGGGTTGCTTTTCTTGCTTTAATGTGGGAGGAACAACGCCTACCTCTTCCTACCTCCCAAGGCCTCACAACAGGGGATTTTAGAATTATGGGTAACATTATATTCCTCAGTTTTCCACATTCTTCTACTTGTCTAAAATGAATGCTTGTTATACAAATTATTAAAACTGTGGTGCTTGCAGCTTTTTGAATACTTAATTCAATTCCCAAATCCAATAAGCATTTATCGAGTGCCCATGGTTTGCCAAAGCTCCATGTTCTTAGGTCTCAGAGTTCTGAGTTTCTGGTCTCTCACTCTGAGACACCGGGGAGGCCTGTGCAGTGCACAGTGGTCTTCAACCCTGTCTGCATGTTACAAACTTCCAAGAAGCTTTTAAAGATGTGCCAGCGGCTGAGACTCACAGGGGGTCAATGAACTCTGAATCACCAAAGTCCCAGGGGTGATGGTAAACTAGGTTGAAAACCTGCAGAGAGCATCACAGTTAAGAGCATGAGCTCCCAGGGGAACTTCAAGGTCAGTATGCAGCCAGGCTGCTCTGAGTTAGACATCTTGCTTTGCCAACTAATTTCAACTCGGACCTTCATGTAAAAATGGGAGGATTGGACAACCTAACACAGGGTCACTTCTGCTTGGAAGACAGAAGTGCTCAATAAACGTAAGGGCATCGTCTTACCTTTGAAACCCTGTAGCAGCACATGCGGGAGCATCAACTAATCAACTTTATCCTAACAAAACTCATGGAAATGACAGATGGTTATTCCCACTTTAAAAGTGAGGAAACTGGCTCCAAAAAGTTCAGGGATCTTCCAGGAGATAAATGAAAAAAGCGGTCCTGAGTCCAAGTCTCCTGGCACCCATAGTTTCCATGGCACAGCGGCTGCCACAATAAATCACTCTGTTGCTGGATGTGAAGTGTCTCATAGGTGTGGCTTAGGCCACGTGACTCCCAAGTGCACCAGGGTCACCCAGTGGGCTGGTTAAGCCCCTCATCACTGGGAGCCAGTCCCAGATTGACTCCATTGGTCTCTGCAGGTCCTGGGAATGTGCATGTTTGTAGGTGATGCCGACAATGCTGGTGGGAACACTGTCTTGTCACACTTTTCACTGCTTGGAGCTTGTACAGGAGGAGGAGTTCCATTCCACACCCTACCTGGGCCACTTTCTTGTGAAAAAGCTCTACCCACCCTCTTTGCAATGGTGCTGCTGCCTAGCATAAGCCATAAGTCACTGTTGGGTCTCTTCCTTAAAAGTCTCAATGTTCATGCGACACCTATGATCCCAGCACTCTAGGAACCTGAAGACACAAGACGGCAAGTTCAAGGGCAGCCAATGCAACTTAGTGAGACCCTACCTCAAATTTTTTTAAATAGGGCTGGGAATATAGATCAGTGCTAAGACACTGCGTTCAATTCCTAGCACAAGGAAAGCAAACAAGAACAAAGGAAAGATCTCAGCCTAAAGACCTGCTGGGACACGAGACAACCACGTCTGCTTGGTAAATCACCCCTTCCTTCTCCAAGCACTGGCAAGGGCCTGGTGCAATCCCCACAGGATCTGCTCTGGAGTTGGTCACACCAGCGCAGGGTACACTTCCAGGCTTTTAGTCATTTCCAGGTTAATCTCTGCGTTTCAACTTCCATCCACCTGGCCCATCCGCAAACACTCATCAAAGAGCCTGTCCTGGGTGCCTGGGGGACAAGAGCCCTCTAAGCCCTTCCATCATTAAGTCACTGTAGATAGGAAAACTGTAACCTGCCAACACTGAAAGAACATGCGTCACTCTCGAGAAGATTGAGAACAATTTTCCAGTAGAACCCTTCTGAGACAATCTAAAAGTTAAATAGTGTTCTTCTCACCTTCCTCTTTCCCATCACACTCACCTTGTCTTTTTTCTCTTTCCCCATGAGTAGAGACCTGTACTAAGACCACCACTGCTTTCCTGTACTAAAAGCCCCAGGCCAGAGCACCATGAAACACCTAGCTGAGAGCTTCTAAGACCCATTTCACCTCCTCTCCTGGTGTACACCTTACCCTGGTTATGCTCGGGGAGAGCTTAGCGAGCCAAGCCCTTAGGTCCTGAAAGGAACTGACTTGGAGTGCTGTGCTGGTGGCAGTGGTGGGGAGGAGCTGGACCACTGCCCTGGCCCTGAGTAGAAAGGAGCAGTCAACCTACGCCCTCTAGGAGACAGCACAATTTCTTTCAGTGACACCCAGCTGCCGCGGAGCTCTCTGCCTTCACATCTTGTTCTGGAAGCCTCCTCAGCAGCCATGAAGCCAACGCACCAAGTTGGGAGAAGCAAGAGGCTTATCATAGGTCAGTGCAGGTCTCTAGAACACAGCAAAGAAGAGCTCAAACAAGCAGTCCAGCTGGGGAGTGCCTGGCTAAGCTCACTGGAAAAGCTAGCCTCTCCCGTGATACGGAAAGCACCGAAGTACATTGATTCTTTAGGACACAGGACCCTGTGAGGTACCTGGTACTTTAGATCTTGAAACTGCACTCTTCTTGAGCGAGGTGGGATTGTAGAGGTTTCTAAGTCCTAACTCGCCCACCGCAGATGGTGGAGGGGTAGTGTGAGGCTCTGTGGTCCACTCAGGGTTGTTACTCAGCCAATCAACAGCCAGGTACCAAGCCTGCTGACAAAGCTGCCCCCATACTCAGCTGCCCAGAGACTCAGAATGTCTAGAGAACATCTGACGGGAGCTCAGGACTGGCCTCAGTGTGCTTTCTTCTCAGTATCTTCTTGGCCTCTTTGGATGGAAGTTTCAATTATTTCCAGCAGGATGACAGACAGCAAAGCCTGAGGCTCAGAAAAGCTAAGTGGTTGGCTGAGGCTCCTAAGCTGAATGAGAAGGAACGGAGCTGGTGGGCCCAGGCCTGCATGACCCTGTTCCCAGCCAGGCACTCAGTGTCCTTACCTTGGGCAACCCCCTCAACCCAAGGCCAGGAAGGACCTTGTGGACAGACAGAATGATATGCCAAGTGGAGGGAGGCGAGGCTGATGGCCTTGTAATGCCTGCTTCAGAGATCAGAGGGCAGCCCCAAGCCTGCCTGCACAGTCTAAGCTCACTACCAGAGCTGGGCTCACCAAACGGTCACCTGGGGGATGGCAGGAGCAGCCGAGGACACGGGAGTCAGGAACACTCAGGGTCCTGGATGAAGGCACCACCCGTGGCTCTCTGCACTGGTTGTTACCTCTACCCAGAGTGCTCTGCGGGGCTGCCTGCCCCTCCAGTCTGCTCTCGCATATGCTGGGTCTCTCCTCACCTGTCTCCCCTTCTCCTGCCCACTCCTCATCTCCTCTTCCAACAGACTGCCTCTACTCACCGCCCACACACACTGTCTCTCCCCACGCTCACTGTAAGGAGAGCTCCCAAGGGCAGGGCCTGCCTGGCTCACTGATCTACCCACAGGGTCGGGACTGGGCCCGGCCCATGGCAGGCGCTTCATAAACGTATTGTTGTCCCTACAGGCCTTACTTTAAAGACATTTTAAGCCTGCATAAAAAGAATATAAAAACACTCATCACACTGCACCTAGATTTAGCAGTTATTAACATTTTGCCACATTTGCTTTATCTGTGTGAGATTTACTTTTTGCCAAACCATTCTAATAGTAAGGGAAGTGTGAATTTTCTAAAATGGGGATATCACCATGCCCTAAAAGTTCAAACGCTCCATCACCTGATATACAACCTATGATCAAATTCCCCTAGTGATTCCCGAAATGTCCTTATAGAAGACTTTTAAATTTAAGCTTATAGGCTGAGTCAAGGATCAGCTATTTTATTTTATTTTATTTTATTTTGCTTTATTTTATTTTATCTTATTATTTTCCTGAGATGGAGTCTCACTTTGTAGCGCAGCTTGGCTTCAGACTTGTGCCAATTCCCCTGCCTCGGCCTCCTGAGGGCCATCTCGCTCAACCCTTCACGAGCCTGTGGAGCCGCTAACTCACACTTGAATGTGTGAGTGATCTACCTCTGGAAGAAGCCTCTAGCAGTCAGGGCCCAGACCCCAGGGAGCAACTGATGGGACCTTGCCCTAGCGCTGCTCCGCATCCCTCTCTTCTGCATGAGGCTCCCCAAGAGCCACCCAGGATGTATTCCACCCTTTGGTCCCTGCAGAGGTCCCTGGATAGGCGCTTTCTTGCCATCCCCTCAGTTGGGAGGGCTGTGGTTCTCAGAGCCTGCACCCTATCCTTCATTGTCAGCTTTCCCTTTTAAAGCACACAGGACTTTCTGTATTGTCCTGGGTTCACATCTTTTTCACACAAATACTGAGGGCAACATGTATGGGCTGGCTTAAAGTCCTAACTTATAACCCACCTGCAGGGTCAGGGGGACACTGGTGACTTGAAGGAGGGTAGTTTCAGGTCACTGGTGGGGCTGTGTGTCCTTCAGAGTCTATAAGAAGTCTGTTTGCTTCATAAAAGCCAACCATGGCTATTATAATTCCATTAATGCCATGAGCTGTGGGATGCTCAGAAACACAGGAAAACTGTGCTGGGAGGGAGGGCCAGAGGAGGAGCCCAAGAGAGACATAAAAAGGCAAGAGGATTTAGAGAGCACTTGTAGGAGAGAGGAGGGGTAATGGAGAGATGGAAGGAAATGAAGGGCGGGGAAACACGGAGGTGGGCAGGTTGGGACATGTTAGAGATGGCATGAGGGGAGGAGTGAGGGAGGGAGGAGCCAGGGCTAGCGGAGGCCCACGTGGCTCCAGGGGAAGACAGTAGGATGGGGTCTGAAGAGGTCAGAGAGCAAAGTTAGGAAGTGTGAAAGTCTGTTCTCCACTGGATCCTGAGAGGAATGGGCAAAGGCCAAGGAGTTTAATTAGAAACCAGCAGGGCTTCCGTCATCTTTCCTTTGTGAAGCCTTGCCCCATGGTTACGGGCCAAGGGGAAGCCAAATCCCCTGGCTGCTTTCGCTGGAGCCTCGCTCCTGCCTGCTAGTCCTCTACAGTGCTGTGCCCTGAGTACTGCTCCACCACAAGTCTAACAAGGGCTGCTCCGGCTCACTCTCAAGCATACGAATATTCATCTGGAATCCCATTTACGAGCAACTCCTTCCATCCCACCTCTGCCCCCTTTTCCAGGATCACTGGGGCCCCAGCAGTGGTTACAACCTCCACGGAGGATACTGACCATCTCATTTCCTAGTCTCTTAGGGCTCTAAATCCATCCCCCTCTGACCTGCCAGCAGGAGAGATGACCTCACATTTGTCCTGCTTATCACTGGTAATAACCATTAGGGACAATGGCAGGCGCTCACACCTGCTGCCCACTAGGATGGCAGATCGGGTCTCCACAGGAGGCCAGAGATGCAAATCTTCTGTCCTCTTCATCACAGACTCACTCCAGGGCCCTTTTCCCTTTGGTCACAGGACTGCACCAAGAGACGCATGGAAGTCAGCCACAGAGGCAGTGTGCCCTGCCCTCCCTGCTCCCACAGGTGAGCACACCTGGCGCCGGGGCTAGTGGACGTCATCAAGCAGCAGGATGGACTGCAGGCACTGTGCTGCATGGCCTTCACTCTGCCCAGCTACCAGCCATGAGGCAGGGCTCTAGTCCTGCAGGACATGGACTGCAGGTGGTGCCGACTGTGTTCTCTGCACAGCTACTTCTTTGTAAGGAGGGACTTTCTGTAGCTCGGGCATTTTCATAGCTGCTCTTGAAATGGTAATGAGAGCATCTAGGACAGAACCTGTGGCACAGGGGTACTGCATGGCAGTGTTGTGTATCTTGCACTCCAGGATTGTGATAACCCCTCTCCCCAAGGCTCAGACACTACCGAGGGTCCTCGAATTCCCTCATGTCAACAGCCCGCTAGGCAATGCCTCCAGAATAAGTCCCTCCCCCACAGAGCAGCACGTCTGACGTGCACACCGCCACACAGCCACGCGGGCTTGCACGGCATACATTCCTGCCGCCGTGTCGCCAGCCCTGCCCTTGCATCCTTTCTGAGGCAAGCCAACAGCCAGAGCAGCCAGCAGCAAGCTGGGCCCCAGCCCTGCTGTAAAGTATTAACTCATACTGAACACAGTTTGTCTCCGAGGACCCTCTTGGCCCCTTCGTCATCCTGTGCTGACATTTTAATCGTGCTTTTGTGGGAGCTGGCTGGCAGTTTGTCATCAGGAATGGCGCGGCGAGGGGCCAGAGCGGGTTGCTGGCTGTGGCTGCTGCTGAGGGAAGCAGCCCATTCTGACAGACTGAGCAATAATCTGAACTTACTGCGCCGAGCCTGTGGGACACCAGCCGGGCCGCTTTATCTTCTTCATTAAAGTGCGCTCAAAAAAAAAATCCATTTTCCTTTAAAGTCTCAGGAACAGATGGAGTAAAATTAATTGCGCCATTAAGTCCCGATAGACAATACCAGAGTGGTTTTCTTTCAACTGTGCATGTGTGTTACAAAGTGCTCTTCGTAAAAGGCAATTACTGCAACATTTGCCATAAAATAAAGGTTGCTTTAATGGGCAATAAACACAGGCTTCAAATTTTGTATGAAATGGGTCTCCAAAGGGCGCTGTTAGAGGCAGCTCAAAGGCACGACTGACTTTAGTATTTCTGCTTGGGCTTTAGCTCAGCTAGTTCCGAGAACAATGATTCCCCACCCTTGGATATATTCTGATAGAATTATGTATGTGATGTGCACTCGCTGCATGGGTCTCTCCAGCCAGATTTTTC
>PVKN010014619.1:0-19043 GCA_004027915.1 Capromys pilorides | reverse complement strand
AATTTCCAGTATCCTAGACTTTCTCTTATATTAGTTCCCTAGCATAGGTTGTTTTCTTGTATAATATTCTACAATAGTATGTAGCATCCTTAACCCCAAGGCCTTTTGGGAAAGAGAGCAGTAAGGAAAAATATAGCTTGAGAAAAGAAGAGAAATGACTTCAGATTTCCTAGAAACAATAGTGATGTTTTAAACAGATTTCAAAACCATTTCACTTTAATTCTGTGGTCTATGTGGGATGCCTAATGCTCTCAGGCATGAATTTACCCTTGGTTCAACTGCTCAGTGCTGCCGAGCTCAACATGAGCTCTCCTTGTTTCAGTGCAAATGTTTCACTGAGATACATAAAACTCTCTTCAGCCAACTGGTATTAATTCAGTGAAACTAGCCACAATTCCTCCATCTCATGCCACATTACACTACTAATATTTTGTTGATGGATAAATGCTACTGAGTGCTTCATTTTTCTCACTAACGTGTGTGTGTGTGTGTGTGTGTGTGTGTGCGTGCGCGCACGTGTGCGCACTTTGAAAAGTCAATGCATTTTGGGTTTACAAATGTCATATATAATCCCTACTTTTCCTTGATGCTGAAAGTGAAGGAATAAAGAAGCAAGGAGAATTACTTACTACTCTGCTTGTATTTGGTAGACTACGTTAGAGTATTGACAAACTGATTAATAGTGAACCACTGTGACTTTCCTTTCAAATTAGGAGGAGGCTACTCTGGCTGAAATGGCAGTACTGGGAAAGAAGGGAAGTGCCTGTTGCTGTCCTTAGAGAAAACCTTCTTAGAGAAAACTCGTGATTTTTTTTTCTCCAAGTAATGCATGAATTGAATAAACCATTCAGCCTCTAGTACCATTCATTGCTTTGCTGTCTGGGGTGATGCCTCTAATAGGTCTGGCAATGCAGAGGAAGAACTGCAGGGAAGAATCAGCATCTGCACCTCTTGAAAGAGTTCTGCTGAACAACCTGACAAAGTGGTGAGAGTACTGCATTCAGAAGCTCTGGTGTCCAGACCCATCTGAGCTCACAGCCTGGGACACAGTGCAGAAAGAGAAATGGGACAGGAGCCTGGGGACAGAAGAACTGGGCCAGCAATCCAAGGCATGAGCCAGCATTTTGGAGGGCAAGACTGGAATAATAGAGATGAGACCAAAATGTAATGAGATGAACTCATAAATCCTTTTTAAACAGTACAGCTACAACTTCCTTAACTTTCAATTTTTCTGGGTGGGCTTTCTCTCTCTCTCTCTCTCTCTCTCTCTCTCTCTCTCTCTCTCTTATAATTTATCAGATGTCTTTTTGCAGCTGCATGTTTTAGGTCAAACACTCTTAACATTCTTACAGCAAACATGATCTGGCATTTTTAGAAGAATGGAAATTTTTCATGTCAGCCAAGAGTCACTTTAATAGGGAAAGTGGAATTTATAGTCCAGTCTGTGACTGATGGAGTAGACTACCTTTATAATTACTGGGTCTTATCCCCCAGCTAGAGGTCTTCACTACTATGTTTGAAAGTGCAAATACAACTAATTTCCTCACTTCTCCTTCACCTTAGTACTCTAAGTTCTCATGTGGCAAAACATAGGGGATTCTCTCTTGCTGGTCCTGAGATTTGACACCCTGAAGCCATGGATTTTCCACTTGTCAGACTGATGAGATATTTCTTGCAGGGGTAAGCAGATACACAACTTGTTAGCAGAATGGGTCATGAGGCAGGCATTCAACCTCATCTAAGGAGCCCAGACTTCACAAAATGTGTTAAGGAGGATATGGAAAAGAGGGAAGGCCTCTTAGGAGATTTATTTATATAGCAGTTTACGGAGGGCAAGAAGGCCCTTTCTGAGCTTTGGTCTTAGGAGCCTACAATTTATTGTAGGCCTGGGCTCAAACATCCACACAGAAATATTTCCAGATGCATTTAGAAAAAAAACCATTTTGATTGACACTCGAAAAAAATTAAGCAAGAGTAGAAAGAGGTCAGCTTTCTCAAGTGAGAAAGTTTTGACTGGCCACCAAAACTACCCAGACTCTTGCAAATCACTGTCCTCTAGGCAGTCATCTAGAATAATCCAAGGAACAAATGCTATTGTTCTACGGGAAGCAATAGGCAAAAAATATCAGTCTCACCAACAGAAACAGTGTCTTGGTTTCATCAAAGATAGCATAAATAACTGCAGATTTCTATTAATGAGGAATGTCAACATTAGTTATTTTTAGAGAGAAAGTATTTCCTAATAAGAACTTGTTTAAGGCAGATTTCGGTGGGGAAAGACTGGTCACACGTATTGAATCCACTGACTCTGTAACATCTCAATACAAACTAAGAAACACTGGTCAGAATAGAATATGGGACGTTTGTGCCAGAATGCCCATTTCTGTGCTAAGCAAGTGCTCCAGCAGCCTGTTAGTGGCAGAGCACTGAGCACTGAAAATAGCTTTTATATCCCATAGTCTGATTGCCTTTCTTAACAGCAAAGGAAGTTGAGCATGTTTTTTAAAAAAGAAGCCAGGAGAACTTTCATGAAGACTTTTGTCACTGTCAAGAGACACCATAAGCCAACCTACATAGACCTGTATGTACAAAGGGAAACTCCTCCTATTTTTACCGTTGAGTCTTAGGAAGGTGCAAATCCCATCCTCTAGTTGACATTTGCTTACTGGACTCATTCGCAGAGTAGGACACACTCAGGAAGTCTACTGCGAAATCTCTGTTTGAAGGGCCAGAATTTAAACTTGCACTCCTTGTCATGTGATTTTTCTTAAAAAAAAAAAAAAAAAAAAAAAACCAGACAGACGGGAGGCACAGGAATAGAGAGACTACAGCTCTGCTGGAGTAAGAGACCAGCAGAAGACACGCTCTTTCCTCTTCCTTTGCTGCTGTCATTGTTGTTTCCCTGTATCAAGTTTATCACCAGCACTGTGACAGGGAATGTGGCAGACAATGTGACAACCATGTCCTCCCTGTTCTGTCCTTGAATGGCCAGCACAGTCAATACGTAATCAGGCCATCTACAGCTGCACTACTGCTATTGACAGCTTCATTATACCCCTGATGTTTAGCTGAGTCATTCATTTTCTGAGCAAGGTAATATCTCCTGATAGGCCTAATGGCTTAACTGTAATTTTGAAGCTTTTGAAGATGAATGTGCTCCCCACCCCTTATGCTTAGCTTTGCCCAAATATGGGAAGCAATGATAATTAATCTTAGGAAACAACATTGTCTCATTTTGGCTTTTTAGTGTGTACTGGATCTGTAGACCCAAAGGCAGGAAATATTAATGATTGGAAGGACACATTTTATGTTGGTCCCCTAATACCCCTGGCAACTGTTTTGGGTGCTTGCTTCTACATTTAACCTTCCTAGGAAGTCTGGCAAATGATATAAAATAAGTTTTACAGAATTATCTAACTCTGGGTCCTGGAGGTAAAGTGGTCTTTGGTGTGATATAATCAGTTACAAATTCTGTCTGAAACAAAAGATCAGATCAAAACTAAGACACATGAGCCATGCATCATATCTAACACTCAGGCTGTTAATTTTTCATTAACCTGGAGAAAAATATAAAATGTACACCTCTGAGTTATCTTTAATTCTGTTCAATTAAATATATGTGCGTTAAAAATCTTCTCTCATGCACAGGGCCTCACTCCAGGAGCTGAACAGGAAATCTGAAAGTTAAAGACAGCTGAGTGTTGCTCTCATAAATATGTCAATCCAGGCACTGGGGAGATAGCACAGTGGCATAAGAGCCTGACTGGCAAGCACAAGGACCCAGCATCAATCCCCGGTACCACATGCCATGCCAGCCCCAAAACCCTGGGCACACCATGCCAGCCACCAAAACAAGGTATGGTGGTACACGCCTGTAATCCCAGCACTAGGGAGACAGAGACAGGAGGATCACTATGAGTCTGAGATGCATAGTGAGACACTGGACCAAATACAGAGAGAGAGAGAGAGAGAGAGAGAGAGAGAGAGAGAGAATCTAGTCTCTTGAGAGGCTGACTTGAGTTCATTTCTTGATTAGGTGAGGTAGGACTCATCTGCTTGTAAAGTTCATCTTGGTCATCACTGAGGATGACTGGTCTCAAGACTCATGTATGGAAATGCAGAAGCCGGCACAAAGCCAGGTCTAGGAATTTTTCAAAATTTTCTTTTATCTTTTCTCTATCACAACATCTGTTTTCTTGACTTGATAAAATTAAATTCTACCAGGCAGACTCCTATTGGAAGCTAGAAAATAGAAGTTGGTCCTCTGCCAACGCCCTTAGCTACAAATATTTTTGTAGAAGTTTTTTTCACAGTACTGAGAGTTGGAACCCAGGCCCTCATACACACTAGGCAAGTGCCCTAACCCTGACTCTCATCCCTAGCACACTATAGATATTTTTATATTAGACTTACATTTTAAAAAATGGAAGGGAAAGATGAGGAAGGGAAACATAGGTGGGCAAGGAAGAGAGGGTCTCCCTAAAACGAGGCAGTCTTTTATCCTGCAGTATTCTGACCCATCAACCTTACCACTTTAAACTGTCCATTGAACATGGACCTCATTTTCATGCCTGTTGGTGAAGTTCCTATAATTTAATGGGTAAATGGACAAGTACTTCTGCAAGGACTTTTCAGAAGTTGAAATCATGCACCTCATTAACTGTTTTATTCTCATAATCATAAGTGATTTTTGATCGTTTATGAATTACTAAATCTAGAATCTTTAATAATTTCATTAAAAAATAATTTGAGAATTTGGCACAACATAGTTAAAGTAACTGAGGACCCAAAGGGTATCTTTGGTTTTGAATTCCTGATACAGTGCCTCCCTTGAGAGAAGGCCAAATGTGGGTGGGGGAAGGATAAGTGGGGAAGGATTCCTGTGTCTCTGTGAAGGATCACAGGGTTCTACCACAACCCTGCTCGTCCCCGTCTCAGCAGACTGGGGCGCAACAGAGACCTCACTAGCAACCCATTTATTGCATATTCTGTTCATTAATGACCAAATCCAGTGCATCAGAGAATACAGATGGCGTTGGGGTTGGTGTAAGGAGAAGCAACCTGTGCAGACTCCTCCTGAGGAGATTTAGGTGAATACTGCCACCTATTGATAGGTAAAACATATGCTACAAAATCTGATTGACCTGACGTGCTATTTATCAGAGCAGCTTTCACTACACAGGTGGTCGGAGGAACTTAACAGCTCTAAGCTCACAATTCTTAACATATCTGTGATGAAAAATGTGTGTTACACTCATTTCAAACAATTTCCAAAATATATTTCCAATAAGAGGTAAAGGAAGTAGAAATACTGTACGATTACAGGTCAAGGCCTGGGTTTGAATCTCACCACAGATTCATACATAGATGTGCTAATATCTATGTGTATGTACATAGATGAGCTAATCTCTCTGAACTTTAGTTTCCCTGTTAAAAAAAAATCTAGATAATCCTGCTCTGTGAGGCATGAGAATTCAGTGACACTGCTTCAGGGCAGACAGAAGCATTTGGTCTTATTTTTCCACTGGGTTGTTAGAAGTAACTATTTGGGATGCAACAATTAATAACGTGACACACTGCATCATGTATCGGACTCTTGTGAGCTCATCCACGTGGGTCAATTATTGTTAGGCAATGCTCCTTGTCTGGTAGACTATCTTTGACATTCAAAATTAGGACAGTGTGAACATAAATATTGAAACTTGAAGTGTGCCAATTGAGAAAATGAGGATAAATGGGCTTCATTACTGAACGTCTCCTGACTGCACTGGAGGATATGTGGGGTTGAGGCGATAAAGAATTATGATAAAACTTTAGAGCTGCACATAAACGGGGCTTTGTGACCTGCTGGATAAGGTTGAGACTGAGAGCCAGTCCTAGGAGGCTCACATTCCTTCCTCGGCATGGTGTGGGGGATCGTGGGCTCCTACAGACAATAGGGGATTCATAGCCGGAGAATTCTAATGATGACTGAAAGGAGGGCGCAGCCAGAACAAGAAGACTTTTCAGCAGCGCGGACGCTGATTATCACATCAGTGCTCCAGCCCGGCGAGAGGCTGCGGAGAGGACGCGCGGAGCTGTTCTTGGAAAGCTCTCCTCGAAGTGTTTGCAACCTCCTTAAGAGAATCCCACTTCACAAAAATGCAACACTGGAAAATCTCCCATGATTAGTTCAGATAAACACTCTGTCATCGGCTCACCCGAGAAGAAATATGGACCAGCTTTTTTCAAAGACTCCTTTTGAATGCCATGTGTCTTGGCTTCCAAGACTTAGAGAAAAATTCCAAAAGAGTGTTTCTCAGGATACTCTGGGACTGTTCCTTTTAGTCTGGAAGGTCAACTGGGGCTTAAAACAAAATAATCAAGAAATAACATGCCTCTGAACAGTCTGCACCTATTGAAAAGGTCTCTTCTGGATTGAATAGCCACTGCCCTCCCCAACCCCTTTCTTTTTTCTTTGGGGCTTAGAAATGGAAAGGGAGGAGGAGGAAGAGTGTCACATTCATCTCTAACAACTTCACACATAATAAGCATGTTCAGCTACACCCTGGGGTGTTCGTTTTCTTTTCCTATTTTTTGGCCCCTTTTTAGCTGCTTTTGATAAATAGCACATTCTATTTTTTGAAAAAGAATCAGAGCCATTATTGAGGAGCCGCACCCTTAAGGAAGGTCAAGAGATTAGAGAGCGGAAGTAGGCTGGCCAGACTCTGCTGACCGCAGTAAGGGACCGCCACTTTCTTCTCATAATTTGCTTTAGAGATTCTAATGAAAAGGAATTCACCCCCCCCCCAAAAGTAAAACATTGTATTATTAGAAAATAGCCATCAAAAAGTGATCAATTTAAATTTATGCCTTACAAACAGACCACATGTAATTAACTGAAGGCAGACATGCCTTTGCAGCGATATATGGACATTCTGAAAACATGGGCAGGATTTTGCGGTGAGATTAGGCATGACTGGCAACTAATACTGGTAGACTCTGGTCTAATTTCACACGTGTCCTGAAATTCTAAGTGTTGCATTTTACCACTCAAAAAATGGTATATTGGAAGGAATCTCTGAATTGAACTTGGCCAGCTCTCTCATTTCACAAGTGGGAGAACTGGGGCCCAATGACAGAAAGTAATATACCCAAGGTCACACAGTGAAGATGGAGCACTGGGGAGACCCAAGCTCCAACTTCCTAGTCCACAGACCCACAGTCTTTCCATGGAGCTAAAAAACCCTATCTGAGGGGCATGGGGAAAAAGAGAAAACAGCATCACCACCATCGCCCTCCACAAATGGCCCCGCATGCTGCCCCAGGCAGTGCACTCACAGAGCCTTGACTGCCTTCTTCAAGCACTGTAGACACACCTTGGTGGCTCAAGGGCTCGACCACCTGCTCTTTTCTCCCACTTAAAAAAAGGGCACAAACCATGAATGCACAAACCACCTCTATTCGAATGTCCTGGAATCATTAATGTCATTACAATCTATAGGTTAAAACGTTTAAAACCACCTTCCTGAGTGCCGGCCAGATAGCTGAACAGCCTAAGCACCTGCTTAGGCAAGCACAGGGACAGGGGTTTGACCTCCACACCACATGCCATGCCAGCCCCACTCCCAGGCACACGCTGAGCCAGCTACCAAAACCGGATATCTGAGTTGAGTAGTGAGACTTTGTACCAAATACATTTTTTAAAAATTCCCTTCCTCCCTCCCCCCCACACATCTTCTCCAATTCATACCCTTCAATACTCTTGTAAGTTCTGCCTCCAAATTTTCACCCCCTGATTTCTATCTTCATGTACTCTCACAAAGTGAGAGCCTTTTTTTCCATGGATGTTATTTCAGTTCATTGTTCACCATAGCTGCACTAGAGCAGTCTTACTCAACTGCATCGTCCTTCTCCTCCCATTCCTGTCACCTATAACACAAAGTCTAGACTCTTTCATAAAGCACTCAAGTACTCCCGGCCCATCCCTTGTCTACATTTTGAGCCAATTTCATGAGATCAGCTCATGACCATTCATGCCAGTCCTGTCCACTGGACAACTTGCTCTTCTCGAAATAGTCCAGATGCTCTCTGCCCTGGTTTCCTTCCCCTCTCTTCTTTTCAACCCACAGGAGTCTTCATTCCTCCACATCTAGTTCAAATGCTACCTTCTCTGTGATTTGTCCCTAGTATTCCAGAAGGACATTTTTTTAGGTTCTCTTACCACACTGATCAAACTTTCAGAAATGGCACTTATTTAATTCTCCCTACCTGCAATCAGTTGTATCTCTCTAAGCACATCTCTTTTATCTTTGAGAAAAAAAATGCTTCACTCTTTGTACTCTTCCCCCTACTGCTTCATCTAATGCTTTACATATAATAAGTGTTTTACTTCTGAATATTCATTGAGAACTCACTAGCCACAAGGAACTAGGGCAGGAAGTATGAGGGCTGGAGGAGGAAGGGTTCTTTTGGGTTTTTTAATGCAATCTCTTTCTTCAAAGGAGCTAATCAGTAAGGCACGATCACAAATAACCTAAGCCAGTGGAATAACTGAAGAGGTGGAACTGGGTGGAGGGGAAGTTCTGAGCATGGAACAAACATTCTCAGTGTTCCTAAATGGGAACACCGGTGCTCTGACTGGGAGGAAGGGGTAATAGGAAGAGGAGAGGAAAAGAAACAGCACCATTGCCTTGAGATCCCCTGTCTGTGCTCTAGTCATTATTAAGGTCATCTTTAGGTCTGACTGACTTAAGTCATCCTTCCCCTCAAACCAGAGTAGCTTTCCTAAAGCAGAACTGATCATTTAACTCCTTACTCAAATGTTGGCTGTTCTTGAATCACACATCAGACAACTGCAGTCATACGCTACAGTTACAGCGAACACCAGTTTGTAGAGGTAACACAAAATCAGGAAAAAGCTGGAGAACAAAATGGAAGGGCATTCTGTATGATGCAGGAGGGGTGCAAATTAAAAAGTGACCAGTATGGGTCAAAGCTAATCAAGAAGAATTAAAGAAGATGAGCCTTTAGTGGCTCATCTTAGCAATAAAATTAGGCATAGCAAGAGAGATTTAAGTGGGCTTCAATTCCAAAATCTTACATTATTCCTTGAGGGAGTGTATTCATTCAATCAATGTACACACATTAAACACATCAACAAAACTCTAAATATGTGTTGAGTGGCTTCAAGGTACCAGGAATCCTGCCAGACACAGAAAACATGCCAGTGAATAAAAGATTTGGCACTTAAAACTTTTAGACTATAATGTGATGACTGAAACAAAATAAGCACAATAAAATGTGATGGATGTAACAATGGGAGAGTATCAAGTGCCATGCTCTCAAATGATACAACAGCGAACCTAAAGCCCTAAGGTCTAAGAAAATACCCATGAGACGTGATAGATGTAAGCCAAGACTCCAAGACTATATAGAAATCAGTTAGACAAAGGAAACTGAGTATCCAGGCAGAAGAATACCATATGCAAAGGTCAGGTCCATAGAGAGAGAGTCTAGCCTATCCAAGGAACTGAAACATACTGAAAACCAAACTATAACACACAGAAAGATGGTAATAAATTAGGACAGAGAAGAATACAGGTTCAGAGTATAAAGAACTTTCCTTAGGTATGTCAAGGATTTTATATCTCATCACTGTATTCTGGGAAACGCTGAAGTATGTGACAACATGTATCTAAGCTGCTAAGTCTATACCATAAATGGCTGGAAGAGCGGGCCAGTGACAAATGAACTAATTATCATCTTTGCAATAGATGGGGACATTTTGACTTGCACCTGAGTGCAGACTGAATATTCCTTATCAAAAACCTCAGGATGGGAAGGATTTCAGATTTCAGATTTTGAAACAGCTCTATGTTCATAATGAGCTAGGGACCTAGGTCTAAAAAGCAAATGTGTTTATGTTCCATACAGACCTCATACACATAACCTGAAAGTAATTTATACAATATTTTAAATATTTTTGTGCAGGAAATGTTTTATGTTGTGGAATTGTCTATTCATGGTGTCATGTCAATATTCAAGAGTTTGGATTCTGAAGTATTCCACATTTTAGATCTCCATATTGGGAATGCTCAATCTGTAGTTTCTCTAAGAAGTGATACAACTGTGGCAAAGACATTGACCCTTAGGTTTTGCATAGGAGATTGAGCCCATAAACCCCATAAACAACACCCTGACCTTAGCAGAGGTACTCAAAGCCAGCTATTTTAGCCCAGCAGGTAGAACACAAAGCAAATCTGCATCAAACTCAATTTTTCTAAATGTCAGAGTAAAACATTTTAACTTGAAAACATTGAGACTTAAATGACTAAACTGCAAAGGGACAGTCTGATACTTGCTTAATCCTTGATGGAAAAAATAGCCTTCTGAATCTCAAGAGCATGCATATTTCCAAATTAGACTATTCATAGTGATGCCACCTGAACAAGTAAGTCCGAGGGGAGAGAGGAGAATACATATTTCGGAAAGAACATTTTCTCTTTTTGGACTTTTTTCAAAGAATAGGAAAGATAAAGTGATTGTGAAAAGCTACACAGAGCACTCCCCTTGAAAATCCAAATCTTCTAAGTCACTGAGTCTTGCTTTAGCCCCCCTTCCAGGATAGCCACCCACTGCAGCGAATGGGCTGGCAGAACATGGTTTCTCAGAAATACAGAAGCTCATTCTCAGGATTCTAGGTAATTACCAAGCCAAAGATGAACACTGCATCCTCTTGCTTTCAACCAAGACCACCCTAGATTTCCCACAGCCATATTTTGAATTTAGGAGGTCATTTGGCTTCAGGTATAAATAATAGACCAGCCTCGGAGCCTAGCAGAAGGTTCCAAAATGATTTCTGGAGTCAACAAGGAAGCTAAGCATTCATTTGCCAGACAAGAACCTAACTAGACCTCCGAAACGATTCTTAATGCTGTTGGTAGGACTGTGTGTGCGAGTGCATGCGCATCTGTGCAACCGTGTGCTATTCATACAGAAAGGCCTCCCTAATTAGCAGTATGCAGAGGTCACTGGACATTTTACATTCAAGAGAAACATAAAAATGCCTACACCTGTGTGTAGCCTAACTAGCATTTCAAGAAATGGAGTGTAATGAATGGGGCCCAGAGACAGCTGTGGTCTGTTGCTGAAAATCCCAGAAAGCTGGGATAGGGGAGTCCTGGAAAACTGGGACCCCAGGTGATAGACAGCAGTTTTACCTGTGGGCTCTCTGTTTGTTGCTTTCTCCCTTGCTTGGAGTGCTAATGGTTGACCCCTGTGTGAAACTGAAGATAGGGAAAGGATAGAAGTTAATAGAGATCTTGATCATGTTTGTGATTAAGCACACGGTCCTCCTTTACTAAAGTGTTTATGCACGAGATCACGTTCACTAGCCTGAAATAAAGCTGAGTTGCTTATGGGGTTCTTTGCTCACTGAGGGATGGATCTCAGGGAGTCCTCTGAGCTACCTTCATTGGGTCTTCTCATCATTTCTTTCAGCACCAACATGTAATATACAACACCTGTGGCTTTCTAGAAAATCCACTGTCTATGTCTCATTAGTCATCTAAACCATAACGTTGTGGCAGGAGCCAGGTACACCCATCTGTAGCTATACCAGAGGAAACACAGAATCTTCCTGCCAAGACTGAGCTTCCCAGTCCTAAGTTCCATGTCTAGTAATTACTTTTTCAAGTCTGCTTAGACACATTTGAGCCTAGACTGAGAAGCCCGGACTGCATTTAGAGCTTTCTTACAGTAGCCCCTCACTCCCACCAGGAGCTTATGAAGGACTGCACAGGTGTTCCACAGAGAGGACCTATGGCCGCTACCACTTGCGTGCCTCTGGTCTTCCGCAGTGCACTGGCTGTCCCAGAAGAGCTAGTCACAGATTGCTGGATAGGATCTCGGCTACCAAATGACGGCTCTTCTCCTGCCACTTATGCATTGAACAGCTAACTGACAACTGGCTGCCTCGATGGCCCTTTGTATAACTTTGAGTGAGAGTAGGTTCTGATTCAGTATGCCAGGAAGCCTGTTTCTGTATGCCACTCTGAGTGGCCCGTGCAGACACAATAGGCTAAACACACCGAAGTCATGGCATCCTGTCACTACATGCACACAAGCTTGAGAAATCAAGCTTCCCCCAGGCTGCAGTCCCGCCTGAGACTACACCTGTATTCTGAGATAAGCTGCTTCCTCCTCCCCTCCTCATCCGGAGCATCATTTGTCCTTTTATTTTGCATTAAAAGTAGCTTAGTGATCATAGACTTCAGCTCTTGCCTGTAGTGATCCTGTTTGCATTTTATTCTTGGCACAGAATAGGAAGGAGGTTCGCTTGCTTTGCGCAGAAGCTGAGCCACAGGAGAAAGCAAAGGCAATGTGATTTATTGAATGAAAGCACTGGACAATTACCAACAACTTGTTCCTCTGCTGCCTCCAACAACCTAAGCTGGTAAGTCAAATTTATTGTCGTCTTTCTCCATGTAAATGTGGGGGCTTCTTAGTCACTGATTATTTTTTAAATGTGTTTATGTTGCTATGGTGTAAATGATATTAAAAAAAAAAAAAAAACCCTGCATCTTCCAAAGTTAGCTGCAGGCGGTCTCTGAAGAATGCAACCAAGTATACACACAGCGGTCCTGCAATAGCACACACACACACACACACACACACCCATGTGGTGTGATTAGGATGGAGGAGGGGGCACCCCATTTCTGATAATTGGGCAATTTCTTTGCAGCAAGCTTAATCGCATTAAGTGTTTACGTAATTGAGCAGCACTAGCTATGAAAAATAAGAGTATTCTTTGGTTGTACACAATCATTTTCTAGGCAGGTTCCTGAGCACCTACAAAATACCTGTTGGTTCAGGTAAAAGATGGGCCTCACCATGCTGATGATCCTGAATATAAACCCTCACCTAGTACTATGTTAGCAGGCTGTGCACGCAGAGTTTAAGGCCAGCACTCTGTCTGTCCTGGGTGAGCATGTCCATGAACAACATCATGACCATAGCATGAAAGATACCTGTCAGATTATGATGGGTAGACATGTACACTCCCATCTGACCTACTGTCACTTTTGGACCTATGCTCTTTAAGTCTTTATTCCATTAATCCACTGCAATAGATTCAAAGTAGGATTTTGTAAGTGTCCTATTAGCTGTGCTGGTTTTTGACCTGGCTAATGCCACAGGAGGCACCACAGATAATCAAGGGTGAGTTTGCTCTGTGCTAGGTCCCGAATTCCCAAATTCCTTGGCTTCCTCATTCCCTACACGAGATGTAAGCCATCTCTGCAGTGGGGCAAAGTACGTAGGGAATGACATTGCTTTTCCCTCCCTGTACCAATCTCCTTAGTCTTACGTTTGGCCGGCTACCACAAGGGTTTATGACAGCATCAATCCATCTCTGGTGAGCTCAAAGTCCATATAAATGTTATACAGAGTTTAATGTCTTTGGTGTTCTCTATCTGCCATATATCATGGGTCATACAGACCAAGTTGTTGCCTTGGGTGCTGACAAAGATGGATGATGTTAGAACAGTTAGCAGCATGGTTCTCTAAATAAAAACTGAAGTCAGGAAATCTGAGAGATGGGTGAAGTTTTGCCTACTAGAAAGAATCCCCATGCTACTTAATCACAAGAGAAGGGTCATTGCTCCCACGTAACTTAGCTGTTTTACAAATGATGGCATTCTAAATGAAAGGAGACAGAATTGCCTACTGGTCAGAAGACTAGTGAGATGTCAAGACAGCAGATGACTTTTGCTGATTCTCACACTAAGTCTATGTCTGGCAAATCCCTTCAGCCTCCTTCAGTCTCCAATTTTCTATCCTTCATGCCTTCTATTCCACATTGCTTCGAAGAACACATGCTGAATTCAAGTAAAATATGTGTTCATGAGGTAGTTGGTTAAAGGGTGCATTAAGTAGCCAAGATCACTGTGCATACACTTGCATCCAGGGTGCATCTGTTAGAAACTAGCAGAAGAAGGTATATAGGGGGGGCTGAGGGGCTGTGCATTCCTTCTCTCAACTAAGGAACACAGCACCCTCAAAAGAAAGCATAATCAGGTTAGGGAGATAGCTCAGTGGTCTAAGTACCTGCCATGCAAGTGCAAGGACCTCAGTTCCATTCTCGGTATACCTGCTGAGGAGATAGCTCCATGGCATAAGTGCCTGCCTGGCAAGTACAAGGTTGTGAGTTCGAACCCTGGTCCCACAAAAAAAAAAAAAAAAGAAGAACATCTCACATTCTTGGTACCCTGTGCTGTGCCAGCCACTGAAACCAGGTATGGTGGCACATTTCTGTAATCTTGGTGCTGGGGAGGCTGAGACAGGATGATCACTACGAGTCTGAGCTATGTAATGAGACACTGTACCAAATAAAAGACTTAAAAATTTAAAAGAGAGCATGATCATACTTAGGCAATAAGAGAGGAAAACGGAGTTAAAACATGCCATTTTTAAAAAATCAAATTCACATAAGTAAACTATGAAATAATCAGGACCTTTTTCAACATTGATCAGTAGTAACTGATTTTCTGTGCTTACAACTATAAGAGCCTAAAGGTCTTTAATGCTTTGAAATAAACATAACAGTATTTTAAGGGTGTAGTTCAGAAATGGGTAGAGTCTGTGTATAGAATCTAGAACAACTTTCTGTTCTCAAATTATCCCCGCCTCCCCACACATGGATTTAGCAGCCATAAATGTGCTAGGGCTAGAGTTCTGGAAGGCTTATTTGCCTAAATAAATAAATAAATAAATAAATAAATAAATAAAATATCTAGCCCCACCCCCAGGATTATGGTATCTGAAAACCTTTCATTAATGATTCAGTTATCCATCACTGTCTTTCATAGAGCACAAACATTCCTAGAAGAAATAACAAGTTAAACTATGATATCTTATCATCAGTGCATGTATTACATTTTTTCTACTTCAAGTATACTTCAAAGAATGTTAAATTATTCAATTAATTATTCTTCTCTGTACTTCTCTCCAAGAACTTCCTTTATAATTATTCTTTCACTTCATAGAAATTAAGCTCTCTCCTTTTTATGGAATTTTTGTATTAGACAATATCATATCTAGATACTTTGTAGTTCCTTCAGAGTCATGTGTGAAACGCCAAATTCACTGCCCTATGCAGTTTGAACTCATGATTTCTATGTTCCTTTTTTATTTGGTTTGTTTAAAATTATTAGTTGATCCATCCATAATGCACCCAGTCAACCAACAAGCCTGTAGAATTTATCTTCAGCCCTGTTGATCGCTTTATATTCTCCATCTAACCACCAACACAGTGTGGCCCATTTACCTCCTCTCTCTGCTCAGTACAGTTCTTTTCATCCCATCCCCATTGCCAAAGCGGTAGTTGAAGTTTCCAGCTCTTATGATTTTTTTTTCCCCAAGAGATTCATGCATAGTTAATCTCTAACACCGTTCTCACACCCTTTCCCCTTCAAATAATTGTCTCACTACTGCAAAAATTCAAATCTCAGTTTTAAAAAACAATTTTGTAATTATTAGTTTTTGGTACCAGGAATCAAACTCAGGGCCTCACATCTGTGCTCTCTCTCTCCCCCTCTCTCTCCCCTTCTGTCACCCCCCCCTCCTCCCCTTTGTGGTATGGGGGATCAAACTCAGGACCTTAGGCTTGTCAGGTAAGTGCTTATGCTGCTGGACTAACTCCCTTACTTTTAACTGATACATAATAATTGGCATATCGCCTAAGGAGCTCTAGTGCTCCCTTGCTGTGCACAGGTTAAGGTCCATGTATGTTTCCTTATCATGACTGTGATGTTCCAGACTCCAGATGTCTTTCCCAATGTCATAGCATGGTGACAAAATGCACTATTATGCATGACAGAGCCCAGAGAAGTTCCATTCTCCCTGCCTTCTGCACTGAGGCCCACAACATGGCCATAGCATGACCCTTCCCATCTCGATGGCCTACACTGAGCTGTTATATCTGCAATGAACTTTGCTATCTTTGCTGATTAAGTCATCACTCATCATCCAAAATCCTTTCTCTGGCCTGGTTCCCACCACTTCTCCCATGGCCCCTGCCTCTCTCCCTCAAAGTCAGCGACTCAATCCTCTGTGCTACTCTTAAGCCTTAGGCTTTTTTAAAAGAAATGTTTATAAGTTAAAAGTAGATACAGGCCCATATTTCCTGTGAGCCCAAGACGTGTTTTGTACTATGCCTCAATTTCTTACTATATAAAATGGAGATACTCGCACTTCCTTATAGGATATAAGTTGATCATATGGAGGCATTGCAATGGACTGAATGTTTATGCTAACCTCATTAATATGGTGAAATTCTACCTCTACCTATCAACTTGATGGATTTAGGAAGTGAAGCCTTTGGGAGCTAAGAAGTTTATGAGAGTAGAGCCCTCCTAGCAGAAATCAGTGCTCTCATGAAAGAGACTTCAGGAACCCCAGGCTAACCAGCCTCCTCTCCTAGGTGAGGTCACAGCAAAAAGACTATGAAACAGAAAGCAGTGCCCACCCAACACTGACTCTACAGGTGCCTTGATCTGAGGCTTTCCAGCTTCCAGAACGGTGCGATACATATTCTCTCATGGTTTGCAAGCTAGCCCGTTCATTATAGGAAATGATACAGACTAAAAGACGCGTTATTCTAAATATTGTCTGGCCCACAGAAAGTGGTGTGGAAATATATACTATCATTATTATTTCATGATTCCACACATCACACTATCTCATACCTGGATATTCTTATCATGGCCTTTCTAACTCTGAGTTCTTCAGAGACAGATAGGGTGACCAATCCACTTTAATCTACCCAGAATTTTCCCAGTTTTAACACTGAGAGTCCTGCATCTTAGGGATTTCCCCCAAACTCAGGCAAACCAAGACACCTGGTTTCTCTACATGAGCCCATACCTTATTCTCTTGTGGGTTCCTAGGACCTACTATAGATGACATCAGTTACCAAAGAGATCACCAAGAAGCATCTGTTGAACTATAGAATTAGTATTCTCTTCCTACCTTTTTCCCCAAAAATCTGTGGTTAAAACTTTAAAAAGGAAATCAGTCTTCTTCTTACTATGGAGTCACCTTGTAAAGCCTAGTAATGCAAAACAACAAATACATATATATTTTTTTTCTTTTTCTATTTCAAAAGGCACAGGAACTAAAAGGGCTCCTTCTACTCTGTTCTGCTCCATTGCATGTGATCAGTATACTAGAACCAGGCACCCCTTAGCAAGCAAAGGCACACTTGTCATGTTAACAGCGGGTGGAGAATAGAAGGGTCAGACTTAGTTTTCTGCCTAGTGACAGGCAGGTGAGGCCTGAAGCTCTGCTAGTTTATATCACAGCCTAAGGACAATACTGTCCCAGTCAGAAATGTTCCCTTCGCAGCAGGCGTGTGTCTACCCAGCTGTCAAGAAAGGCTACAACTTCCATTTCTAAAGGATTATGTCTTGACAACTATTTGTGTTTCTCAGCCAGACGGGCTCACTTCTTTTTGTGCAGTGTGAATATACTCAGAAATTCCCACAACAAAGATCCAATGAAACATGGACTCTGGAAGTGCCAGAATTTATAATGAGGACATGAGGTCTTGTCTTCCAACTCCAGATCTAGGAAGAAGCTGTCAGACAGCCAGCTCAAGCTTCTCAGAAATAATAACAGTAGAAATGTCAAGGGCATGGGTTTTGGAGTCAAAGTTCAAATCTTGCTGCTCTTTTTACTTGTAACTGTCACCCATGACAAGTGATCTAACCTCTCTGGGCCTTAGGTGTTCTGTTTATAAAATGGGGTTATCATAATAGTACTTGCTTTTTTAAAATGTATTTGGTTGTTACTGGGTCTCATTACACAGCTCAGACTAATAGTGATCCTCCTGCTTTCAGCCTCCCCAGTGCTATAGAATAATAGGCATGCGCCACTAGGACTCTATAGCCAGCTCAGCCCACCTGGGGGCAGGGCTGGTATAGTATGTCATGCTGGGGATCAAACTGTGGTCCCTGCACTTGCCTAAGCCTGCCTAAGCAGGTGCTTTAGTCCACTGAGCTATCTCACTGGCCCACTAGTTACTTCTTCATAGGGTAGTTATTATATTTTATTTTACTCTATGAAAGAAAAGCTTCATTATCATCAGCCTGTTCTCAATCACAGATTGCTCTAGTCAACCTCAGAGCATAAAACATGAAGCATAAAGGGCAAGGAAAAGGAGGAAAGACAAATCAAGATTGGTTTAATTAAAATACCAATAGCTTCACAATGCATATTTTTAAAAAAACACGATGTTTTGTTGTTTGCTTGTGTGTGATGGCTTCTAAGAAGCCCTCAAGACATCTGCAGGGGAGGAACAGAGAAGAAACTATATGCTGATTTCTGCCAGTTTCCTGTCTGTCATTGGTCCAGTTTTCTGGTTTTCAGGCAGTATCACCCAGGCTCTCAAGGGTGCCACAGTGCATCTCACTGGGTCAGGGCTGCCACAGTTACCATCACAGAAAGGACGGTGGTGAGATCAGGCTAGCGCCACCTGAAGTGGTCGTGCTGAGAGGCAGGACGGTGGAGGAAGCCATGGCTCTCCAAGAGAGAGGCGAAGTCCAGAAAGATTGTGCTGAAGAAAATCTGCGGGGCACCACCCTCCACCAGCTTCCCTGGTTATCCGGGATCTGGGTTTACCTGACTACTATCACACTTACTTATGCCTCAGCTCTCCATGGATTTGCATATCCTTCACAAGTCTCCAAAGTACAGAGAAACCCAGCTACAATATTTCCAAGAGGAGCCATTTCTGATAAGGCAAATTTACCCATTATTGTATGGATTACACTCTTCGTTTCTCCTATAAGAATTTTTCTTTTCTTGTTCAAGCTTATAAAAGTCTTCTACTATGTTTTCTTCTAGAAGGTTTATAGTTTTAGCATTCAAATACAACTAATTTTAACTTTCATGGAAGGTGTCATGATAGTTGATTATAGCCTAAAGTCTAGCTCTGTACACATCTGGAGAGAACAGTACCTATCCACACAGCCTGATTTCCACCTCTTTGCATCTCAAGTCCT
>PVKN010014618.1:0-19043 GCA_004027915.1 Capromys pilorides | reverse complement strand
GATATGTGTTCTCTCTCTCTCTTTCTCTCTCTCTCTCTCTCTCTGCATTGAACTCACGGTCTTGTCATCATGTTTGTCTTTTTTCTTTAGTCTTAAAGATTATCTATCCTTCTAATCAACCAAATTTTACCAGTATACTTGGTCAACTTCACATATTTCCATAGTAAGTACTAGATTTACTTTCCCTTTTTGGTAACATTCTACTCTAGCACATTTCCTTGGCCCTCTTTTCCCAGATTCTTCTATTCTAGATTCAACTCCTTTGTATTTCTTTTCCTGTGATCCTTTCTGCCCACTTCTTATTTGTTTATTCAGTCCTGCTGTATGTCAGGCACTGTGCTAGGTCTTGATGTGAACAAGTTTATAGGAAGCACATTTGCTTACATAACAGGGCAGAGCATGGTGGCATGTGTCTGCAATTCCAATGGTGACCACAAGTTTGAGGCCACCCTGGATAATTTAGCAAGAGCCTCTCTCAAAATGAAAAATAAAAGGGGTTAGGATGTAGCTCAATGGTAAAGAATTTTCTCAGAGATGGACTCAGTGTCAAATACAGGGAAAGAGATAAGAAAAGGGGGAACAAAAGCAGAGCCAAGGTTGGGGCACTAAAGACAAATGGGGCCTCCTTCCTCTTGCTTAGAAAAGCAAGGAGACAGAATACCCTTGTATGATACTGCACAGAGTGATGATGGACGCTGTTTTAACCTTGACTTGTTAAAATCACATAAGGAGCTTTTCTAAATCCCCAAATGCTCAGACACACCCTCCACCCATTAAATTATACTCTCTGGAGTTAGAGCCCAACCCTGGATATATATTACTCGATTATTCAGATAAATTCAGCATGCACCCAAGCTTGAGAACCTCTACTTCTACAGGGAAGCTGCAAGGTTCAGCATCAGGAACTCCAGGTTCAGTCCTGTTAAGGGTTGAATGGCAATACCCTCTTCCCACCCTGTACCTCAGAACGTGACCCCAGTAAAATAATGTCATTTGTGTCCTCTCACCGGTGTCCTTATACGAAGGAAATTTGCAGACAGATCTGTGCCATGGAGAAAAGTCCTGATAGAACGCATCCACCAGGACAAAGACAGAGGCCAGAGCACCTGGGCCTCATAACTTTTAAGTAGGACCAACACAACCCCTTCTAGAATTTGCAGACATTGGTGTGTCCTTTGGCCACCAGCTGGTGTGCCTTGTTAGGGCTGGCCTGGCAAGCTAGGATGAACCTTGATGTAGCCTTATTTCAGGTGTAACTTCCTGCCAGTACTTCTGTGACCAAACAAAATGAAAGCTCTCCCTCACCGGGTTTCTGAGACATTTCACTGTGTAAGGGTAAGCAAAAGCCCTGGGTAAGACTGAAACACATTAGGTGCTCTGTAAATTGTATGAATAAGCAAGACATTTCAGTCAAGCCAAAGACGTTCAGCTGTTAAGCCTCCAGGAGAACAAAATCTTGGCCGGATCCTGGTAGCCCCTCCTCCCAGGTGTGTTCTGGCCTACTTCCCCCAAATCTTTTCATTGTGTTGGCCTGGAAGCAACCTTGTTCCCGAGATCTGCTTCTAGGGGGCGCGCCGACCTCGTAGTCTGCGGCTGGACTTGGCCGCGTGGGCGCCAGGAACCTTTCTGCAGCTGCCACCTTCCTGCCTCTGCATCTGGGCAACGGGCCGTCGCTGCCAAGTTAAATGCTCGTAGAAGTCCAGCATGCTGCACCACTTACTTTTGACAGTGCTGCACTTCCTCCCACATGTGTAAACCAAGACTCAGGTTAAGTAACTGCTCAAGGGTCACACAGGTTATGCATGGGTTTTGCCTGGCTCCAAGTGCTGCAAAACACCTTTGTGGCTAAAGAGAACACCTAGTGCACAGCTTTCGAAAGGAGCACCAGATGACTTAGTTATGGGGCCAGGAAGAGACTCTAGGGCAAAGAGAGCTAACTAGGCCTCTGTCACTGTTTTTTCTCCTGGACCTTTACAAGGCCTCTGCTCTGCAACCCTGTATAACCCCACCATTGTTTGCATGTGGTGCTGATAATGCTTTACTGTGCAACCTTATTTGGAAAAAGAAAAGGATGAGGATTAATGCCTATTCTTCCTTTCCCCTTTCTTCACTCTTCAGGGTGGATGATTTTCACAGTCACCCCAAAGAGGTGCTTAGATGGGCTTAGGAGAGATGTGTTAATTGTTTGTTGAGGTTCCACTGAAGAAGTCAGGACACAAAAAACTAGTGTTTCAAAATACCTATAAGGAAAACTTTTTTTTTTTTCTATACTGGGGATTGAACCCAGAGCTTTGGACATGCTAGACAAGAGCTTCACCACTGGGTTCTATTCCCAGACCTAAGGAAAGGACTTTGGATGTTCCCAGCACAAACAAATGACAAGTGTTTGCAATGGTGTGTGCACTAACTGGGGTGATAAACATGTGAAGTTCCCCATCCTCAGGTCATCACCCATTATGTCTATATATCAGAACGCCACACCAAACTCCATAAAATGGACAATTATTATGCTGTATGTCTACTTAAAAAATTAAAAATGGTGGTGGTAACTATATGTAACTGATTCCACACTACTACATAGAAGACATAGCCTCTCATGCTAGAAAAACCGACCTTCCTGTGTTGTGTGATCTTCCTGCAGTCACCACCCCAGCACTTCAGGCCCACAGGAAGCTCTGTGCTGTAGCTCTTGGGAGGCAGAGCTGGCCCCAGCCTGCCACACGATTTGTGTAATCCAGCAGTGTCACAGGACAGCTGGCACTGAGAGCATATTCAGGAATCATTCCTTAAGGCCACGCACAATGGAAAGGGGACTGACAGATGAGGAGAGCTCAGAGAGTAGAAGGGCTGAAGAAGTAAGGTGTGGCAGGTATGCATGCCAACTCTTTGCAAAGAATGTAGTCATTGTGTGGGAATACATGTACTAATGCAAAATAAAAATTGGGGGAAGAAAAAAGATTGTGCTCTTATGGAAGATGCCAATTTTTTGTGGAGTCTGCATCGCCTGGTTTAGGCCCATCTTTTTTGTATTTTTAATTTTTTTTTTTTTTTATACAGGGTATCACTACACAATTCAGACTTGTAGAGATCCTCCTGTTCCAGCCTGCTTAATTCTGGGATTGCAGGTGTGTGCCATCACTCCTAGTTTGGGGACAGCATGGTGCCCCCAGGCTTCTCAGGCCTGCATAGCATGAAATACCAAGGGTTGAACCCAGGACCCTGCACTTGCCAGGCAGGCTCTTATGCCACCAATTTATCTCCCCAGCCCTGGGCCCATTTTTTAAGAGGATTAGAATGATTCAGGGGGAACACAGTGGGAGGTAGGAACTCTGGTTCTCTTTGCTACATTAACCAAACTGAGCCTGTGGACACAGCCCCTGGCTTCTGTGATGTAGAATAAGGAATACAGGCCCCTTCCTGGCTCTGTTGGGCTCTTGTGTCACAAGCCGGTAACATCAATTACTGCAGCCTTGAAACTTCAAATAGCCACCCTGTCCACAACAGCACTCAGGCACAATATTTGCAAAATGGCTATACTAAAGCACCTAGAATCACCCAGCTGGCTTGGCTTCCCATTGCACATTTATTATTGGGTTAGGGCTTAGACCCTTCCTGCCCCAGGGACACTCCCTGAGCCCTTTCCTTTTTTTAACTTTCTTTCTATCTTTCTTTCTTGCTTGCTTGCTTGCTTGCTTGCTTGCTTGCTTGCTTGCTTTCTTGCTTTCTTGCTTTCTTGCTTTCCTTCTTTCTTTCTATTACGGCCAGCTCAGCCTGCCCTGGCACCAGCATGTGGTGCCAGGAATGGGACCACTGTCCCCAAGGCTGCCTAAGCTTGAACTAAGCAGGTGCTTTAGACAGCTGAGCTATCTCGCCAGCTCTAGCCCTTTACTTTTCTGATGTCTTTGTTGAAAGACTGCACTAGAAATGTCTCAGTAGATGTAACTGGGTGCTATGGAAAGTTGAGACATTGAAAAGGTGCTTGGGAATAAAGTTATACTAGAAGTTCTGCTGAACTATTGCTTCTCCTTGGTAGAGCCAGAGGAAGCCAGTTCTCAAACCTAGACTTAGTACCCTTTCCTTGTCCCCATCCCTGAATGAGCTCCCTTTTGCATGCCTGGGACCTGGGGTCCTAACCCTGCCTACCCACTGCTCCTGCAGGAACAGAGGCCATAGCCTCAGACACAGACAGGACAAGCATTAGGAGCCAGCTCTGTCTTCCATGAGCTATGTGAATATGGATGAGTGTCCTAGTTCTTGAGCCCAGCATTGCATGCAAAAGGAAGATGGATAGATTTAGAGGATTCCTTCAGGACACACAAAAGAATGAGTCTCCATTCTGGCCTGTTGTGTATGATGAACAAATATTTAAATTTTGTGTGAAAAGTGTTACCTTCAAGGGCTGGAGATACAGCTCAGTGGTAGAGCACTGGCTTATCATGTTTAAGACCTGGGTCCAGTTCCACCAGTACTGTCAAAAAATAAAGATGACAGGGCCAGGGAGATAGTTTAGTGGCTTAATCACCTGCCTGGCAAGCACAAGGTGCTGCATTCAATCTCCAATACCAAATACATAATGACAATAAAAGGTTACTTTCCAAGGGGTACTTGCTGGTTTTCTTTTTTCTTTTTCTTTGTCCTTCTTTTTTTTTTTTTTAACAGTACAGTACTGGTATTCAATTCAGGTATTTGTATTTTTATGTGCGCGAGGTCCAGTTAAAGGAAGGAGCTTATGTAGTGAATTGCAAGTCTTAAGCAGGAAGGAATTGTGTTTGGAGGACTTGGCTATCTTTCTACTGCCACTGCGCCATGACAAGTGGGCAGTGACCAACAGGAAAAGAAGTTTTGTTGCTAGAATATTAGAATAATTGTAGAATTTAGAATATTGCCTTCTATTGATTTATCAATGTATTTTGATTTGGCTGGTTGACTTGACCCTAAGAGTGGATTCCTTGGGCAGTTAAGATAGATATCATGATCCCCATTCTAGATAAGTGAAATGAAGAAAGAAAAGAAGCTTGCAGAGGTGAAATGCCTTGCCAGGAAGTGGTTTAACCCCAGGGCCTGTGTCCTTTGAAATCCAAGCACTGTGCTTTTTCTACCACACATCCAACTACAAATGTGAAATAGTGACCAGCTTAACAAACTGTTGAGAGCCATTGTACACTCAAGGGAGCCAACCTGATCTGACGGTAGCCATCTTGAGCCATAACTCTCATAATTGTCTCTGTATAACCCTGGTTAGTTTTCCTCCATTATTTCCCAGGAGGCTATAAATAGACAAAACCATTAGAGTGGTGTGTGAAGCTTTACCACCCAGACCACTTTGTGTTTGCCATCTTTGATGTTAGCTTGAGATAAACCAGATGCCTTCTGGCTTGGAAGTCACTTTTTTCCTGACCTCAGGATAAACTCCCTCCTTCAGTTCAAAGCCACAGAGATCACTGGTTTTGCTACCACCAAGGCCCATGCTTCTGTCAGTAAGTCCCCAATAAACTGTGCTCTGTGCTCTCCTGGATCTGTCTGCCTCTTTCTTTGGTTCCATGGCAGCGTTGTTCAGTTCTCATGCAGTAGGATGATTGCTCAGGAGCCACATGTCTTGCTGCAGCCAGTGCAGCTGTATGCAGGGGCTCATCTTGAATTTCAGGCTAGGAACGATGGCAGAACATGCTTCTTTCCCACAGTTTTACTTTCTAGCTGACTTGTGCATGGACAGACTGAACCTTGGACTTCACACTATAGCATGGCTCCTCCTCCAGCTTTCCTCATCCCACTGCTAAGCAGGATACCCCCACATGTCTGTTTCAACCTCCTAGAGACCTGGCTCCTCCTATGCCTCACTCCCACTCCCTAAATTCATCCCACCTGAACTCAGATGAGCTTCACCTTTCCTCTGCCCTAAGCCAGTGACCATTACATTTTGTCTGGTTTTAGTTTGTGTCTGAATCAGCATCAGCTCCATCCCCCAAATAGAAGAGGTTTTTAAAACTCAAACTGCTGGGCCTCACCTCAGAGGCTCTGAAGTGTCCTGCAAAGACTCATGCAATGAATATCTTATCCCAGTGCAGCAATATTCCAAGGCGGGGCCTAGAGAGATGAATGGGTCACGTAGTAATATTCCTTTGATGATTTTGCTAATTGGCTGAATGGGCTATTAGGCAAGTTTGAAGGGTACACTGTCCCCAGTGTCCTTGTCTCTGGCTTGTTTCCTGTCCTTTTTGCTTCCTATCATGAGCTGAACAGCTTTCTCCCTCTATGCCTTCCACCATGGTGTCCTGTGGCCAGCTGACCATCGACTACAACCTCTGAAACAAGGAACCAAAAATAAACTCTTCCTCTTTAAGCTGTGAGTGAGTGATGCTTCATCCCAGTGGTACTCAAAGTCTTGGTTCCAAGTGCTACACATCCTGAGCACTTCTGCCTCCCCTTCTAGGTCAGTAGCTGTCAGGTTTCCCTGCCAGTAATTCTTGGACTTCATCAGAACCCTGTCATTCATCATTCATTGGCCCTGTTATTTTGCTTCATCTTTCATCTCTTAGGTTCTAACTTTCTCCCTGACCCAGAGTGTTAGACAGCTTTCTATGCTTTAATAAAGACTTGAGGTAGTCAGCTCACAAGGAGAAAACATTCCTTCTGGCCAACAGTTTTGGAGACTGTAGTCCTGTTGCTTTCAGTCCTGTGGCGAGGCAGGACACCATTGCTGGAAGCATGTGGCAAAGCAAACTGCTTGCCACATGGCTAGGATACAAGGCAGAAAAGGAGCAAGAGACTGAGGTCCCACAGTTCCCTTTGAAGACATGCTCCTGATGACCTCAGGCCTCCTGCTAGGCCCTACCTCTGCTCAATAGCATTATATTGGTGACCAAAGCTTCAATATTGGGCCTTTACAGTACACTTAGATCTAAAACAAAATAGTAAGTTTTTGATTAAATGGTACATCATTAACAGTACTTCCTCACAGTGATCATTAACTCCTATGGTCTCATTTCAGCCCTGAGTAACCCATCCATCTCCCACTTTTCCCCTATATTCAAGTAGGGTGGAAAAAACACCAGCTAGGTTGGAGGTCCTCAATTTTAAATTGGTGGTTGCTCCCCCCAAAGGCACCTACACACTGGCCTCAATCCCATAAAGTGCCCTTCTTATTTAAAAGATTCTACCTGATCCAGTAGGGCAGGGAAGCTTATGACAAATACAGACACCTAGGCCCTATCTGACTGCTGAGTCCCATCCACATTGTAACGAGGTCCCCAGGGGATTCACTTTCACATCAACATGCAGGATCATTGCCTTAGTGATTTGTTCTCTGGAGTACCTTCTCAGATTTTCTTTTTTTCCTCAAACTTTTGGAGCCCTGGTGGTCATCACTCCAACAGTCCCACTCTGTTAGAATCCAGAAACAGGTACAGGTACATGGGATTCTTCAATCTTCCCATTGCCATGTCTTTAACCTGCTTCCTATAGGTCTTTCTTTCTTTCTTTCTTTCTTTCTTTCTTTCTTTCTTTCTTTCTTTCTTTTTCTTTCTTTCATGTATTTGGTTGTTTCCGGGTCTCACTATGCAGCTCAGACTTGTCGTGATCCTCCTGCTTTCAGTCTCCCCAGCGCTGGGATTACAAGCATGCACCACTATGCCAGGACTCTGTGGCTGGCTCAGCCTGCCCTGAGGACAGCATGCCCTGGTGTAGCATGTGGTGCTGGGGATCAAACTACTTTATTCCACTGAGCTATCTCACTAGCTGTCTGCTTCTAATTGATTTGAATCCTCCCTTTCCTTCTGGTGCAAGGAGCAAGCATGAGGCCTGGGGTTCAGAGCACCATAAGCACACAATCTTGATTCTTGACTATAAGCATGTTCTAGTACCATTTTGAAAGACTCTTCTGGCTCTACAGCTTGCCCCTTTTATCCATATTTTAACTTCACAGCAAGCTGTTTCAGCTTGCAATATTCTCATAATCCACTCTCTCTCTTTACTGAGGTTCTGGCTCAAATGTCATCTTGGCAGAAGTGTGATGAGTGCACCTTGAGACTATAATGTTAGGAATAATAAAATATAAGTAAAAAGCAAAATAATAGATCAATAATAGGAAGTAGAAGCATAGATCTTGCTCAAATGGGAAGGGAAGCAGGAGATGGAAGGAGAGAGAAGGGAAGGAAGGGAGGGGGGATTGAAAAAAAGGAATTATGATGTGTTATGTATGCATAACAACTCCACACAAGGAATGCAAATATTATGTACTATAAACACCTCTAATAAGAATAAAATAGCATGTACCTTTATCCTTATTTAGCTTTAATTACCTTTCTAATGGTAACCAATGCATCCTGTATTTCTTTGATATCTCTCTCCCATACCTGACCGTGAGCTCTGGGAGTGGGGACCTTGTTCATTTACCTTGAGCCCGACACTCACTCTTGTTGCATAGATGAGCAATCTCTAATGTGAAAGACCACAGGCTGGGAAGAGACACAGGTCCCAAGCAGGCACCTGGCAGTGCAAGACCTCAGAAAGCTCTACACTTGATATGAAGTAAGGGACAAATACAGTGTCCTTTTCTCTCTGTATCACTTTCATAATCATTTGTTGAGAGCCCGCTGAAATGTACATGTTACCTTAAGGGAAAATGGAAAAAATGTTTCTTATAATAGGAAAGAGAACTTTCTTGAACCCCTCAAGGGAAATGGAAAGTGACTCATGGGCCATGGGAAGTCATGTGTGCAGGAGTGGGGTCTGCCAACACAAAATAAGCTAGACCTCTGTCACCATCAAGATGGAGGCAGCAGTTCCAGAACTTTAAGATCATTTACCCATGCTATACTGGCTTGTACTTCTGCATCTGCATGGATGTCAGTGACAACAACCTGGCGTACCTGGAGGCCATCTACAACTTCATGGAGGTCTTGAATGAGTATTTCCACAATGTCTGTGAGCTGGACCATGGTGTTCAGCTTCTACAAGGTTTACACAGTGGTAGATGAGATGTTCCTGACAGGCGAGATCTGTGAGAAAATGAGACAAGCCAGATGAAGGTGCTGAAGCAGCTGCTGGTGCTATAGTCACTGGAGTGAGGTGGCCACCCTGTGCCCTGGCTGCTGCCTGCTCTGAGCCAGGCCCAGCTGGAAGCCTCCCTAGAGGAAGGACCCTGGCAGGGGCCTGGTACACCAGGGAGGAGGCCATACCCCACTGCCCACAAGCCCCAATGTGAGCACCAGGAGGCCACCCTGTGTGTCCTGAGTAACCCATGTGATTGTCATGTGATGCCGTGAGTATGTGTATAGAGCCCCCAATAAACCTGCATTCCTACCTGGCAAAAAAAAAAGATAGAGGAAGCATCATTGTGTAGCTTTAAGAATTAGGTCAACAAAGGCTTTGTAGCTTCTACCTCTCTCCCACTTGGATCAAGCACCACTTGGGGCCTGGCAGAAGCCATCTGTCATCTTACAAGGACACTCAGGAGGCCCTCAGGGAAGCCCATGCTAGGGAGAACCGAGGCCTCTGCCGAACACCAGCATTCTCTGCACCTGGGAGCTGCTGCTGGAAGTGGATCCTAAAGCCTTGGTCAAGCAGCTTAATCTCTCCTCCCGTGTTCTCTTGCTTTCTGTGCCCAGACAATCTATTGTATGTTCCATTCTCTTACCTCTCTCTGCAATTCTTTCTTCTCTGCTTACTTTTTTAATATACAATGGCCAAAACTTGTTGTCAGGTGTCAGACAACACCTACACCGGGAATTGGCAAACTTTCTCTGTTCAGAAGCAGGTAGTAAGTGTTCTGAGCTTTGGAGGCTCTGTGCTCTGTGGTCTCTTCTATGACTCTTCCATTTGGCACTACCTCTGTGCTGCAAAAGCAGGCTGTCAGGTCGCCAAATGGGTGTGACAGTGCTCTGATGATAGTGGATTGAGGGAGAGGTCAGGCTCTGCTCTTTAGGATCGTGTTGCTCCAGGAACAGATCCCCTTTCAACAGCCAAGCCCTAGTCTGTGCCATGCTTAGTAGACAAATGGGCCCAAATCAGCATCAGTTGGACCACACAGGTACAGGAAGAACAGGGACAGACTTTCCAAGAAAGACATGTAGTTGGTCAAAAGTCACTGTGCATCTTGGCATACCACATTCCGTCTGGTAATCCATTAGTGCTAATAAACTTTGACAGGAACTTGGAATACGAAGGTAAATGCTATGTAATAGCTGAAATGTACCAGGTTTCCCATTAAGTATTGTTGTACACACTATGTCATTTAGCTCTCAAAATAACACTTTGAGGTAACTGAAATTCAGAGGATGTAGGTAACTTGTCTAGGATCACACAGCAACAGTGAGTCTACCACTCTACTTCTAGAGTTTTCACTTCTTTGATTTCTTGAATGAAATGCTACTTCCTAGTTTCTTCAAGGATTTCTGACCTCCAAAATGCCCACAGTCTCTGTTATGGTTTGTGTCTAGATATTCCTCTAAAGCTTCATGCACTTTTAGATCGGGCTTTTTCAGTAGTAGCTGAATCGGAAGTTTGTAATTGATTCATGGTTCAATGTTAGGATTAACAGTGGGTGACTCCTGGCGGAGTTGGGGCTGGGGAAATAGCTCCACGGCACAAGTGCCTGCCTGGCAAGTGCAAGGTCTTGAGTTTGAACCCCGGTCCCACAAAAAAAAAAAAGAGTGGGTGACTGCAGTAGATCCGTCTACTGATTGGATTGGCACCACCCTAATCCTAGAAGTCTGGATAAGATAAAAGGAGCAGAAAGAGCTTGTCTACCCCTTCTCTGGCTTGCTTTTGCTGTCTTCTGCCACCATGAACTGTTTCTCCTCTGGAATTCCTTTCTGCTAGGCCATTGTGCCTTAAAGCCAGCTCTGTGTGTGTGTGTGTGTGTGTGTGTGTGTGTGTGTGTGTGTGTGTGTTCCTAGGGATTGAAATAAACATGCCAGATAAAAGGCAGCTGCTTATGTACTAAAACCCTTATAATCTGGGGACTAAACAAACTTTTCCTCCTTGAATTTTAGGTGTCAGGTATTTTGTCTCAGCAATGAGGAAAGTGACTAATAATTTAGTACCAAAGAAATGGGTCCATTGCTGTTGTTATATCTGACCATGTGGATCAGGAGTCTTTGTAAATGGCCTTTGAGAAGTCTGGAAAAGTTCAGAAGTGCCAGCTGAAAAAGTAGAGCTGGAATGCCTTAGGCTGTTCAGAATGGGAAATTGTGGTCAGAGCTTAGAAGACCAGAAGGTTGACTGAAATCCTGCCCATAAAGATCAGCCTGAGGAGGTTTCTGCTGGGAGAAGAACTGTACTGGCTCTTGACCTCTAGACAATGCAATGACTTGGCAGAACATTTGTCTGCATTTTTCTCATGTTCACAGACTTTGCTTGAGACCAAGATTTAGGGTGGAAGATTAACTAATCTTACAGAAGAAATTTCAAGGCAGTTAATGTTGAGGCTGTGACATGGCTATCGTTGAGGGCTTTTAACCTGAACTATGTTGAGAATCAAGAGCAAAGACTCCAGAAGAATGATATAAAATATTGTGAGTTTGTCCAGAAATAAAGATCCAGTAAAGCTATGGACTTCAAAAATAGAGCAGAGGAGGTATTGATTCCTGAGAAGAAACAGGAGCTTAGTAAAGATGGCCTCAGGGCATCATAAGAAAAGCAGGACTGCACCCTTTGCAGCCTCAAAAAGTGAAAGATGTTGCTTTGAGAAGAAAGTCATGTAGCACCATGTTCCGGAATGAAGGCAGCATAGAGAATTTGTTCCTCAGAATTGGATTCAGGTTGCCCAGTTATCAAAGCACTTCACCCCCTACAGCCAAAATAGGAAGCCTTGCTACTGCTCCAGCTGTCAGCAGACCTTGGCATCATTCATATGGTAATGGTTTTAGGTGGGTACAGAATGGAAGGGTTGTGAGGTCAGAAAGGCTCCCACTCAGATTTCAGAAGGTCTGAGAGGTCAGGCAGTATGCCCCCCCTGCCCCTCCGCCCGCCCCCCCCCCCCCCCCCCCCCCCCCCCCCCCCCCCCGAGAGAGCAGTCTGTGAAGTTGTGAGTGTGAAGTCAAAGGTGTAGAGAAGACCTCAGAAGTTTGGAGAAGCCAAAAACCTGGATAGTCTGGAGAAAACTGCAAGGAAGGAGCAAAGCCAGCCCAAGAGAGAAGCCATAGGAGTTACATCAACTGGAAGTGCCTTAAGGGCAAAGCCACTCAAACCCTTTGAAGTTCACACCTTGCCACAGATTGCCTCAGATGCTATATATGGAACCATAGGACTTAATATTTGTCCTGCTGAATTTTGGACTTGCTTTGGTCCCCTTCCTTTGTATCTCTCTGTTTGCAGCTTCTGCAATGAAAATGTCTATTTTGTGCTATTGAATGTTGGATGTTTTTTGCTTTCTTCTAAGTTGTGTAGGTACTCATAGCTAAGACTTTGCCTTACATTTCAGAGGAAACTTGGGACTTGCATCTTTCAACAATGCTGAAACTCTTAAGACTTTAGTACTTCTTAGAGATAGACTAAATATTTTTTATATAAATGGGCATGCATGAATCTTTTGGGAGCCAGGGGCAAAATGTCATGGTTTGCATCTAGATGCCCACCAAAGCCTCATGTCATCATTATTGTTTTCTTTGTTTGTTTGTTTTAAACTTTATTTATTTATGTTATGGCTGGCTCAGCCTTCCCAGGGGTTGGGGCTGGCATAGCATGTGGTACTGGAGATTGAACCATGGTCCCTGCAGTTACCTAAGCTTGCCTAAGCAGGCACTTCAGACCACTGAGCTATCTCACTGGCCCCTGTTTGTTTGTTTTTTGAGGTGGCTGTATCTAGAGCATTTTATTGATTTATGTAGTCTAATGCTGGCATTAAGGGTAGATGATTGCTGGATCAGTCCACTGATTAGATTGGCATTACCATAATCCCAGCAGTCTGGATAAGATAAAAGGGGCAGAAAGAGGTTTGGTTTTTTTTCTCCTTGCTTGTACCTTTTGCTGTCTTCTTCCACCATGAACTGTTGCCCTTCATCCATGTGCCACCCTGCCTTGGAGCCAGCTGATTATGGACTGAAACCTCTACAAACTGTAACCTAAATAAACTTCCTTTAAGTTTCTTTCTTTAACTTTGGGTGCTGGGTATTTTATCTCAGGAATAGGAAAAGTAACTAACACAGTCTCTTTAGACTTTATTTGTAAGTTCTTTCTACTTCCAGTTTTAAATTCCTTTGTGAAAAGACTTTGATATTGATAAGGCCAATTGTGTACTTATTACTTCAATATTTAATGAAGTGTTTACTCTTAAAAGTGTTATGGGGTCTAGGGATGTGCTCAATGGTAGTACAATTACATAGTATATGTAAGACCCTGAGTACAATCAGTTTTGAGGAAAAAAGACACAGAGATGGAGCTCTGTTAGCTGGCTAGAGCCTACATCTGGCCACTTATAACTTACTAACAGTTGGGATCTGTGGTCATCAGACTATAGTCATCATTATAGACTGTTGGTCATAATAGTCTGCAGCTGTCATTACTTACCACAAACACTTTTAAGATTATTGCCCATGCAGTACAGGATGTCAGGGATTCAGCCCCAGTTAGTTTCTTTCCACCTCTTCTAACTTTTAGAAATTGCAACATGAGCAAGCATTGTAATTGCCCATTTACATGGCTTTTTTTGTTGTTGTTTTTGTTTTGTTGGACCGGGGTTTGAACTCACAACCTTGCACTTGCCAGGCAGGCACTTGTGCCATGGAGCTATCTCCCCAACCCCCTATTTACATTGTTATTCAATAAATTATAGTGAATTGCATGCATAATTTCTCAGAAGAGGCTGCTATGATATGAATGCTGGGGTTCCCCTCTCCCAAATATATATACTGAAATCCTAGGCTCAAAAGTGATGGTGGATGTAGAATATGAGTTCTTTGGTCATGAGGGCTCTGCTTTCAGGAATGGGGTTAGTTCCTTATAACAGAGGCTCCAAAAAGCTGCCTTGATACTCTTCCACCATGTGCAGCCACAGCACTATGAGTTTGGAACCAAGCTGCAAGACGTCTTGTAGTTTCTACCTTCCCTCTTCTAAAACCTTGCATTGTCAAATAATGAAATCCAAGTCTGACTGTGGAATGATGAGATTGATGTAGAAAGCATCCCAGCTGACAATCAGCACCACCATCCCAAACATATGAGCCAAGACACTTCTGTCCCTCTCTACTCCTGGCGCAGCTACATGAATCACTGCTGGAGAGACCAGCAGAAGAATCACCCAGCTGAGCCCAGTTTGGTGGCAGAATGGTGAGCAAATAAATGCCGTTAGTGTAAGCCATGATGTTTTGGGATGGCTTATTACACAGCACTGGGATAATTGGTACAGAGACACATACCAGTATATTTATGGATGTTGTCAGTGGATGAGGAAGGGAACAACAGGGAATGAATATATAATGTGTAGAATTTCCATTTTGGATGATATAGAGATCTAGAGATAGATGGTAATAATGGGTTGAACAACAAAGTCACAAATACTGCTGAACTATTTACACTTAAAAACGACTAAGATAGAATAATTTTGTGCTCTATGTTTATTTAGTTTTGTTTTATTTTCTTTTTTGCTTGTTTTCCTTTTTAAAAAATTTTTTTCCTTGTTTCATATTTTGTTTTGTTTTGGTTTTTTTATGGCTGGCTCAGCCTGCTCTGGGGAAGGTGCTGGCACTCCATGTGGTGCTGGGGATCAAACCGTGGTCCCTGCAGTTGCCTAAATTTTCCTAAGTAGATGCTTTAGACTGCTGAGCCATCTCTTCAGCCCTTGTTTTCTCTTTAATTATCATTTTTTGTTTTCTTTTAAAACAAACATTCAGGGCCGGTGAGATGGTTCAGTGGTCTAAAGCGCCTGCTTAGGCAAGCTTAGGCAGCTGCAGGAATCATGGTTTGATTCCTGGCACCACATGCTGTGCCAGCCTCACCCTCAGGGCAGGCTGAGCTGGCCGTAATAAAAATAAATAAAGAAACAAACAAATAAATAAATTACCTGAAGCTGGGAGTGGTGGCTCACACCTGTAATCCCAGCACTTGGGAGACTGAAGCAGGAGTATCGTGCGAGTTGGAGACCAGCCTGGGCTACAAAGGTGAGTTCAAGGCCAGCCTGAACTGCATAGCTAAACTGTCTCAAAAAGACAAAAAAAAAAGAAGAAAAAGAATCACTTGAGAGAGAGTATAGCAATAATTGAAATTACATTAGAAGCAGCACACATCTAGAAGACCAGAATGACAAGCATTCTGTTTTTCAGTGCTGGGGACTGAACCAAAGACCTTTTTTTCTTAGAGAGCTCATGACACTTTATTTATTTATTTATTTATTTATTTATTTATTTATTTATTTATTTATATGGCCAGCTCTGCCTGCCCTGTGAGCGGGGCTGGCGCAGCATGTGCCGGGGATCGAATTAATTTTGTATTTTATCAAAACAAACAAAAAATTATCAGCGTAATATACTTTCCAATATAATATAGCTTATTCTTAAGTGTCAAATATTAGAAGCATTTATAGCTGACATCACAAGAAAATAGGCTAGAAGGTATAGAACACAAAAGAATGGGGAGAAAAACTACACTTCTAGTTATCAAACCATCACAGGCTGAATAGGTTCTTAAAAATGGGTATTGAGACTGAAGTTTAAAAATTAATGTTTTTAAATATTAATTAATGGTAGGAAGATGTGCTGATTCAAGACCTTTTTCAACTATTGGTGTGTCTGACTCTATGCTAAGTGCTACAGATACAGTAGAGAGCACAACAACCTAGCTCCAGCTTACCAGTCTTTCTTGTCTGCCTTGGACCTCAGTCCAGGGGATCCGTGGAAGTACCTAGAAAGATCACCAAGCTGGGAGAGTAAATTTTCCTAACAGTGCTCCCATCCTACATTCCAATAGCTACTACAATGGGCCCCAACAACTCCAAATACAGCTGTATTTTCAGCCTCCTGACAGCTGATGGTGATCATGAGATTAAAATTTGGGCAATGGCTTGTAAAAAAAATAACAAGTGCAAATTTTATATGACTTAAGAAGAATGATCTTAACTTGCCCTTCCTCCAGTGTACAACTGGGTCAGCATGAACCCATGGTCTCTGTGGATGAGGGGGACAACCCAACATGGTGACAGTGTTGCACTGTGATTCTGGGAAGCCCTAGGAACTTTTGCCCTTCTGAGCCTCCTTCTCCACCAAGAAAATAAGAATCAAAAGTTATGCTTTACTACCACATTAGTATAATTGTCAGTATAATTCAAGTTGGATTCATTTTTATGTATTCACTACTCTTATAACTATCTCTGGCTCTAAATTAAATTGAAACATTTTCTTGGACTGCTAGAAATATCACAGACCCTAGGTACTATACCTACTGTTCTGTCATGTCTTATACCTAGATGTTCTCCCAAGTCCCCCTCATAGGTGGAGCTTTGGGGAGATGGTTCGATCATGGGTATATGATACTGGATTAAGGGTGTATGATAATAGGATTAGTCCACTGACTGGTTTACTATGCTTCTGGGTGTGGACAGTGGGCAACTTCACCCTGATCATGGGTTGTGCCAACCAATAGTCTGGATGGACTCCAAGCAAAAGAAGGAAGGCTGACTGCTTGCTTCTTTGCCTGCCCTGCCATGACTGTTTCTCCTCTGCCATGCCACTCTGTCTTAGAACCAGTTGAATATGAACTGAAACTCTACTAATTGTTAGCTAAAATAAACCTTTCTTTCTTTAACTTGTAGGTATCATGTGTTTTCTCCCAGCAATGAGAAAATAACATAAGACATGTGCCTAACAGGTAGACCACCATTACAGAGAAGATCCAGGATTCTGGAAGGTGCTTCACTGGACAGGATTCTTCCATGAAAGAACACAAACACCTATTTCTTTACAACCAATATTATTTGTATCTTTCCAATCTGACCAGTTGAACCCTTATGCCTCATTGGCGCCATGGAAGCTTTCTCCAGAAGTGACATCATGAAGGATGAGCAGAAGTTGGCCAAGTGGAGCCAAGGATATAGCTCAGCAGCATAAGCCTCTGCCTGGCAAGTTCAGGGTCATGAGTTCAATCCCCTGTACCACAAAAAAAGAAGAGGAAGAAGAAGAAGAGGAAGAGAAAGAGGAAGAAGAAACATTTCAGGTGGATAAAACACTTGAGCAATGGCTGCAAGGAGACAGAACCAGGCACTGAGGGAAGTGGGTAAAACTTAGAATGCAAAAGCATGTGTGCTACATTACATGTGTGTACGTGTCTGTATGTCCTTTGATCTATTCTTAGGGCCATCCCCTAGGTAACAGAGCCAACCTGAAACACACTGAGGAGCGAGTAACATGGCCATGTCCAGAAGAATTGGAGATGGTTTCCCAGGGGAGGGCGTATGTCTGGGCCAAAGGGCCACTGATACCTAGCTTCTGCCACTGTCACGTAAGATTACAGGCCAACATTGAAGGAGCTGCCAATTTTTTCTACAAGAGCAAGACATTTGATTATATTTATGAATTTGCTGACTTTTCATTTGGAGACTAAACAAAAAATAAAAACACTAAATACTGCGTACGACCATCTGGTCCCTGGGCTATCAGCTGATATTCTTGGCTTTAGCTACTTGAGTCCCTCTGCTAGGATACAGCCTTTTCTCTTTTTAGCCTTCAGAATCAGCAACTTTCTTTCAGGATTGTGGGCTAGGGTTGGATTTGGAAGCTTCAAAGAGCTGAAAAAAAGCCCTCTTTAAATGTTGATTCAATTTGGGTTAATACCATTGCTGAATCTCATGCCACAAAATTTAATGACATTTAATGAGAAACTGGGTGAAAACAAATGGATATACTGGGCATAATTTCTTTGAGAATGCAAAGTACTGCCTACAGAGTGGCAAGGGAGGTCAGCAACTGTTTACATGCTTCTTACCATAAAATTTAAATTTCATTCAGGAGCTTGGCATCATGTGATTAGGTTTCTGATTATGTAGAAGAACAAACCTCTCTTGGTGGAGAGTTGAATTTCAATAATTCTCTCCCAAGGACTGTTGATTTGTAGCCTTGAAACTATGCACATTTAGTAGAGAAAATTTTCTTTGTTAAAATGTTCATGATAAAGAATGTCCATTCACTTAAAATTATCACCATTGTGGCTTTTACTAGAAGGTTGCATTTGCTTACCAGCCTTGCTATATACTTGTGCAGAGTATGACCTTCTAGATACAAATAATTCAACCAGTATATAGGTGTCTATAGCCTTATTTAGTTATAGAAATTATCTGAAAGCCTTTCTTCTCTACCAACAGAATTTTTACTTTAAAGACAGTGAGTGGGTCTAATAGATTTCTAATTTTTTAAAAATATATTTGGTTGTCACAGGGTCTCACTATGCGGCCTGGACTCATGATCCTTCTGCTTTTATCCTCCTCAGCACTGGGATTATAGGTATGTGCCAATATACCATGAAACCCTGGGGGCAGGGCTGGTGCAAGGGACTGAACTTCAGTCCCTACACTTGCCTAGGCTTGCCTAAACTGGCCTAAGCAGGTGCTTTAGTCTGTTGAGCTATCTCACTGGCTCTAGTATTCTAATATTATTGCTGTTATTATTATATTTTTTGTGGGACTAGGGGCTGACTCAGGACTGCTCTACTACTTAGCTACATTTTAAATTTTGAAATGGGATCTCGTTAAGTTGCTCAGGTGGGCCTCAAACTCTGCGATCTTCTTGTTTTAGCCTTCTCAGTGGTTGGGATTATCACTGAGATTACCTTGGTTGGGATTACCAACACGGCATATGCCATGGTGCCCAACTTCTAATAGAATAGTTTTTAAGCAGTAGTAGGTAGTGTTTTTAAGTAGGTAGTGTTTGAGACCTTTATGCATGTGAGATTGATCAGGAAGATTAAAAAATGAAGATAGAAAAGGGCTACAATAGATCTATGAGCCATAACACTAGCCAAGGGTTTATCTGTTCACTAGGCAGCTCTGTGTTTACCTTGTGTTCTCCTGGCCTATATTATAAATGAAATGAAGGAAGGAAGGAAGGAAGTAAGGAAGGAAG
>PVKN010014617.1:0-19071 GCA_004027915.1 Capromys pilorides | reverse complement strand
GAGAAGACTACTCTTGGTAAATTGCAGTGAGTTTTAAAATAGAGCAATGAGCATGGAGCACATGTGTGGTGCCTGAATTTCATTATTCTACTTAAATCTTCAGTTTTTGAGAATTCTACTTAGTTTGTTGGTGAGAAAGGGCTGCATTAGTGAAGCAATAGAATAGTACAGATAGGACATTAAGCATTTACTATATTGGGGACTCTATGCCATATTTAGGCACAGGATACATCAAGTTCCATTTAGGGTTGAGAGATAACTCAGTAGAATAAGCATCTTCCTGGTAAACACAGAGTCCTGAGTTCAATCCACACACACACACACACACACACACACACGCACACACGAAGGAGATACCACTTATTGCCTTGGTCCCCTCACTAGGCTCTACCTCTTTCTTACAAATACATGATTCCATTCAGGACTTGCAGCCTCAAAGAGTCTGCTGCTTTCTCCTCTTAGTTGTCTTCTGTCTTACAACTCACTTGTACTGAGTCTTCCATGTCTCAGTATAGGCCACTCCCTCTGCCTGGAAGGGACTTATATGTCTCAGTTCATGCCCTTTCCTGTCTACCTGCCAAACTCTGACTCGCCCTTCATAACCCAGGCCAGAGATTTTCCTCAGGTCACCACACTTTAGGTGACCTGTTGCTATATGCTTCCCCAGGGCCATATTTCCCAAGCATCCATCTCAGTATTATTCTTCAGGACCAGCATGTCATCTAGACCTGAGTAGTTGTTCAGTAAATGCCAGTTGTATGAAAACATACCTCAGTGGATGGATGGATGCATGGAAGAATGGATAGATGCATGGAGGGATGGATGGATGATGGGTAGATTGATAGATGGAAGGACAGATGTTTATTCATACACAAATAAACGGGTGGATGGATGGGCAAACATACATCAACATGCAGTCTTGGCTGAATGGTGATAGTGATGGAGTTTTTATATCCAGAAAGGCTTTGGTTCATGAAATAGCAAAGCAGAGCCCTCTGGTTCACCAGTAGGATTTGAACACTGAGGACCATTTTGTAGGGAGTCCCTGGGGCATATGTGTGTGTGTGTGTGTGTGTGTGTGGTACAGGAATTGAACTTGGGACCTTGCACTTGCTAGACAGGCACTGTGCCACTGAGCTATATCTTTGCTCCTTCTGGAGCTGATTTGTGAGCTAATAAATCTGATAACAAATGAACACATCAGCATTCTGTGGATTTAAGATTTGAAGTCCATTTTACTTACTCAGGGGGAGTTCAGCCTGGCCCTCTCGGCCTGCTCTGCCCTTCCTTCCTCCCTTTTCTCAATGCTGAGATAGCCAAATCCTAATTAATTACAGTGGCCTTCCAGCAGACTGGGCCTGGACACCAGGGTGTTCTCTGCAGCTGAGGCCGCAGCTTGCCCTCATGTCCTGCTAAGTTCATCTCCCAGACAAATGCACCAAGCAGGTGTTCTCCCCACATTAATAATCAGAACTGACATATTCTAAATGAGGGCCGCCTTGTCGTGCAAGCCCCGCTCTGATGGATATGTGGGGCCACTGACGGCCCCTGAGAAATGTTTTTGCCATTACCAGCATTTCTCTGACAGCTTTTTAATAGTCCTGCTAAAACTGCAGTATATTGGAAAAATTTGTAGATGAAGGCAAAGGGCTGCTGTGATACGAAGGCTCACGGGTAGAAAATGCAGTGATGGGAACACCGAGTGGCTCCAGGAACAGCACTCTTTGAAGAAGCTGATCAGGTTGAGTTGGGGTGAATCTGGGGGCAGTTAGGCCAGAGAAGGTCTTTGAAGAACTTTGGATGGGCTACAGACAGCGGTGAGCAATAGCTCCTAAGGATTATGAAGAAAGCACCAAGTTTAGCTTGGAACAGAACCTGAATTAAAATGCTGCAGTCGAGAGTCTGATAGATGGTTCTGTTAATTTAGCCACTGCTTTATTCCATAACACTTATTTACCTCCCACTCATACACCACAAATATAATTAGCCTCTATAGGTCTAAAATTCTAATTATTAACTAACTTATGGCACGGGGCTCCTGCAAATGTGAATTCTAAGTCTCAATTCCCTCAATTCTAATCCAGGACTACTACTGCTCCTTCTTTAGTTTTGTATTGGAGAGTTGGAGATTAGAAATGTAAGATTCTGTATGGGTCAGGGTCACTGCCAGAAAGAGATGACATGGAGTGATAGAAGAGCTGAGAAGAATTTAATAAGAGGATTATCTATCAAAGGGTCAAGGGAACCATTAAAGAAGGCACAGCATCATGGAATGGACATCAGTGGGGCACTGCCAGCACTCCTGAGGTTTTGGAGGAGACAGGGATGATGAGGATTCTGCAGGTCATCAGGGACATAGCCTGATATGGTTGTTGTCTTAATTGCTTTCCCATAACTGGGACAGGACACCTGACATCCCCAACATAATGGGTGGAATGATTTTGGCTTGCAGTCTCAGCATGGTTGGGCAGCCCCAAGGCAGCAATGGCATCGTAGAAAGGAACAGTGGAGGCAAACTTCAACCAGTAGCAGTGCCATGCAGGAAGAGAAGGGAGGAGCCTGAGATAAGAATGTACTTTTCTAGGTTACACCCCTGGGGCCCAGCCTAACTGGGTCTCACATCCTGATGACACGCCCACCTCTCCAGCTCATTGGGGATCTGGTGCACCAGCGATCTAATCAACAAATAAATGACAATTCTGAGGGCAAAGTTAGACCTAACTATAATAGATGTAAACTTCTACGGAGGGTCAAGTCATAAAGCACCCTATTGTAGCAGAGAGGCAATCAGAGAAGAACCTTCTATCTCCCCCTCTTTCAGCCTGCTGTGGTACTGGTAAAGTCTTCCTTTGACCACATAGTAGGGTGGGGGGTCAAAGAGGCTGGAGATTAATTTCAGCAGCACGGCACTTACATGGCAAGTGCAAGGTCATGAGTTTGATTCCTGATATAAAAAAGAGGAAATAACAAGACGGTTTGAAAATATTAATGCTGAGAATATAGCTTAGTGGCATGGCACCTGTCTGGCAAGTGGGGCCATGTGGATTTGGGAGTCAGATAGTGAACTCTGTGTGACACAAACTCCATGCAGGCATCAGTTCTTGGCCAGGGAATGACATAATAGCTTGGGTATAAGGAGTTAGGGAACAGCTGTTAAGGAGTGAGGGAACAGCTGGCTTCATCCCATTAGATCTGAGTTTGAGAAGTAGGAAGGTCCTTCAGGTCTTTGCTGACTGACCTGAATTTCTCACTGTCTCATTTCTTCTCTTTCTTTGTCAGTCAAAGGAGGTTGTCTCAGCTTGTTTGTGGTGCTGTAACAAAGTGACCAAGACCAGGTAATTTAGAAAGAACATTTATGCTTGTGGTTCTGGAGGCTGAGAAGTCTGAGATCAGGCGCTGCATTTGGTGTGTGAGGCAGAACTTACTGTCATTACTGGTGGCAAAGGTAGGAAGAGGATCCATCCTTGTGTTTTCACTTGGTAGAAAACAGGAAGAGCAAAGAGCTATGAGTTAATCCAGCTCTTTCATAAAACATGAATCTTCTAGTCACTTCCCCAAAGAACTACCTGTGAACATCCCGGTCTATCCTAGGGATAAATTTCAGCATGAGCGTTGGAGAGACAACACCATTCAAACATCAGAGCTGAACAGGAAACCAGTCTGTTTTACTTTCCAAAGGTTAAAATAGGGCCCAGAGAGTGAAACCAGTAATGGAGAGTTTATAAGAAACTGACTCCTTGCCAGGGACCATAGGCAGGGAGGGAGACAGAGTGGAAAGCTGAACAAGCCATGTCCAGGATGAGCTTCCCTAACTAGCACAGAAGATGCTGTGGGGTCTCTCATGTTTTTGGCCCCCAGCACCCTTTTTATCTCTCAGCCTGCAACCCTCCCAAATGCCAAGCTTCTGCCAGGCCATTCCCAAGCAGCCATTTTTTTCCCACTGGAGAAGAGCACCTACAGGAAGAGAAGAAACAATGTCCTATTATAGAGATGTCATTCTAAGGCCTGGGAAAAAGGTAATGCTGCCCCTAAACCTCTACCAGCAGGTATCAGCAGTGGCTGAGCATGGCTCAGCAGGGTCATGATGTGTCCCAGCAAATAAGGCTCCTCTGTTCTTTTGCTGGGTGACAAGGACATGATAATTCACCTGCTCTGAGTCTGTAGATGGTAGCAATAAGTCGGTAGGATAATTATAACCACCCACCCACAGGCCCTGTAGACCCAAGTGTCTACCTGCCCAATCCAGGGCTGGGAGCTGCAACTACCTGAGTCTGTCTTCTAGCATTTCCTTTCCCATTTTTGCAGCGTTCTGGGGACGCCACTGGTGCAAGAATGCCTGTGAGATGTCTTCTTGCTGGGTCATCTCAGAAAGTTGTCTCACTGCCATAGGTAGAGCTGGGTTTCTGGGATAATTGTACTTACTATTAAAATGGGTCATTATTGAGCACATTTGCACAACTAGAAAATCAATTGAGTGCAAACCAGTTTGCTAATAGGGCTCATTACAGCATCATTATAACTTGATTACAGAGGTAGTCACACAAGTATATACAAGGGGGTAGAGGGGCAGGTGAGAAGCTATTAGAACTGGGATCCATCCTGGACTACCTGGCTTCTGACAGGCAGGGAGCTTGTAAGAAGTTTAGAGTCTAGACAGCACTGCTTGATGCTGACATAGGACTCACCTGGGACATTTTAAAGTATGCTCTGATTTGGTTGGTGTCTCAGTTAATCTTCTCTTGTTGTTGAGGACAGCATCTGACACCCAAAATAAAGGAAGGAAAGTTGTATTTAGCTCATAGTTAATGGAAGTTTCACTCCATACTCAGCTGGCTCCAAGGCAGAGTGGCACATGGCAGAGGGCAACTGTTCATGGTGACAGGAAAGAAGAGAGAGCAAGAGCAAATGGCAGTGGCAGCAACAATGGCAACAGAAAGCAAGTCTGTCTCCCTTATGTTGTATTCAGGCTATATGCCCCAGGCTGGGTGTAGCACTCAGACCCATAATCCCATAATCCCAGCAGCATTTGTGCCCATAATCCCAGCAACACTCACACCCATAATGCCAGAGCTGAATCAGGAATTCATCACAGACTCTAGAAGTGTGCTTCATAACTACATGAGACTTTAGGGGGACAAATACACGTAAACCATAGCAATTGGTATATCAGTCAGTGGTTTTACTAGAGAAACAGATATAGCACAGGATATACAGATGGACATGGAATTACAAGACTGGCTTATGATGGTCACCCACAGAGTCAGATGAGGAAGTGTGCAGAGGGAGTCTGTATGCTAGAGACTAACGGTTTCAGTCCGAGGTCTGGACTTCACTGCAGTTTCTCACGCAAGTCTGTATCAGGAGGCCAATGGGTCTGCAATGGAAGGCTAAAGAGTCTATACCAGAAAACTAAAGGATCTGAGGTGGCAGTCAAAGAATCTGTGCTAGAAGTCAGGAGATGCTGTCCAAGCTGAAGGCAAAGGCTTGAGCTCCTCTGAAAAGGAGAAGCAAGTTAATCTTTCCCCATTTCCCCTCTATACCATCCAGGCAATTAGCCACCTTAGGGCAGGACCTCTACACCCTAGAGTACAGACTTGCTGAGGTGGCTTAGTTAAGTTTATAAACTTCTCAAATTAATAGGATCAATTAACCAATATAGTTAGACTGGGATGGGGCTTGAGAATCTGCATTACAAACAGCCTCCCTAGTGATGCTAGTGCAGGTCTGGGCTACCCAAGCTTTCAAAGGACCTATATCCACCTAAGATAGAGCAGTCAAAAATAAAATCTCACCTCACAAGCCTTATTTATGAAACTTGTATCTTAGGCTGCCTGATTTGTTTCTTATGATCTCCTCCTTCCTTCTTCTGTCTCCTGAGTACCTGCCAGGCTTGCTACTTTTACACCAACATCCTCTAAGGCTATTTTGGGATAAGTTGTGTCACTACTTGCAGATTCATGTTCTAATCCTAGTTCTCATTACACTAGAGAGAAGATCTGTAAAGGGGGTAATCAAGTTACAATAAAGTTGTTATTGTTGAGTCCCAATCCAAGGTGACAGGTGTGACAGAGGAGAGAAAGACCCAGAGACACAGAGGGAAAACCATGAGAGATAGGGTACAGGCAGCACCCACAGCCATCAGAACAGTGAGCCCTGATGATACCTTGATGTTGGACTACCAATCTCCAGAATTGTGAGAACAGCTTGTGTAAACTACCTCCTCTGTGTGCATTGTCACAGTAGCCCTAGCCGAGAAGTGCCCAAGATGTTCTGCACACCTGAACTTCCATCCCTCAAGGTTCATAGCCTCTCGTGCTGCTGTCGCCTGCTCAACTTTGACAAGATCTTGCTGGATGGACATAGCCAGGGAACCCTGCACTTTCTTCCTCGAGAAAAGAGAGTAAAATATGCGCTCAGAGTTCCATTCCCCTTGGGACTGAGACTTCACCGCTACTCTGCCAATGGTGAGCAACACTGCTGGTGTCTCTTCTCTGAGGGGTATGTGTATGTGTGCGTGTCTGTGTGTGTATACATGTGCAAAATGGGAGGGACGTGGAAAATCAGCCTGGGCTCCACAGAGTCTTTTCTTCTGAAAAAAAAAAAAAAAAAAGGTGTACAAGTTATCAATTCAGAAAGCTTCACATGTGTAAAGGATAATAAGTAAGGAAATGTGCATGCGACATTACTCCAATCAAGATAATGAAAATATGCCTTACCCCCAAGTGTTTCTTTGTATCTCTTTGTAACCTCTCCACTCCTGCCACTCCTTGCTTCCCATTTACTGAAGCAGGCATGGATTTATTTTCCACTCTGTAGCTCAGTTCATGAATTCCTGAATTTTACATAAATGCCACTATATGATGTACAACAGCTTAAAAGCACTGTTGAGAGTAACTGTATAATGCAATAGCCCAATTATATGACACAATGACTTTTCTTAAGTTCATAGTGTGCCATCATCACCTACATTCTCTAACTCTCCACACCCCAAAATATTTCATTTGTGTTGGTCCTTCCTCAGTTCCTAGGTCTGGACAACTCCGGAAGCTCCAAGAAGCATCTGATCTGCTGCCTGTTTCTCTGAATTTGCCTTTTCTGGGCATTCCTTTTTGTTTTCAGTGATATGAATGGATTCTAAGGGCATTTTACCACCAGTCTATCTGCAGTTCTTTTATTGAGACAATGTCTCTCTAAGTCACTAATTTTCCCAGGCCAGGATCAGACTTGTAATCATCCTGCTTCAGCTTTCTAGAGTAATGGATTACAGATGTGTGCTGCCAGGCTCAGCCCACTAGGCATTTTATATAAATTCTGTGGATAAGGCTCAGTAAGTACAGTCTTTTGCATCTGACTTCTTTGAATTTAGTGGATTTCAAGTCCATCCACACAGTTGAATGTAACAGTATTTTTTGCATTTGTTTCTCAGTAGAATCTCTCTGGGAGGATATACCATATTTTATTTATCCCTATACCAGTCCAGGGGACCTTGGGCAGTTTCCACTTTGGGGCTTTGATAAGAACATCTGGGTACAAATTTTTCCACTTCTCTTGAATGAACAGCTGTAAGTGGAATGACTGGGATTATTTGTTGGTCAATCTTTTTCTTTCCAAAACATTGCCTTGTTTTTCTCCAAAATGACAGATCCATTTTATAGTCCCACCAGCAGTGTGCAGGTCTTCTGATTCCCCATAGACTTCCCAACATTTCCTTGGACCAGTTTTTGTAATTTTAGATGATCTCTGGGATCTGTAGCTGGGTCTTATTGTGGTCTCCACTTGAAATCTTCTAGTAACAAGTGACGGGGAACATTGTTCACTTGTCCATTTGCCATGTGTCTATCTTCCTTGGTTGTGTGTCCATTCATATAATAGGGAACTTCTTGTCCATTTTTAAAACATGGGTTGTCAATTGTGTTGGGATAGTCTTATAGTGGTAAAATGAGCAAAACAAAACTCTAAGATTTTAATGATTCCAAAGCATACAATTCTTTAGTGCTAAGCCATTTACAGTACTGTGCAGCCCTTCTCACCTCCCGTCTCCAGAATTATTTTTGTCACCAAAACAGAAGCCCCCATCTGCGAGATGTTACTTGCCATCATCCTCTTCTCCCTCAGCCCTAGCAACTGCTTACATACTTTTTCTTTGTATGTGATATAACCCCACAGTGGAATATTATTTCATCATTAAAAGAATGAAACCTTTTCTTAAGTATAGCAAAATAGGTGAGCATTGAACATATTCTACTTAGGGAAAGAAGCCAGACTCCTAACTCGGCATATTAAAGGATTTCCCTTACAGTCAATGTCCAGAGTAGAACCTGGAGATGTAGTTCAGTGGTAGATCATTTGCCTGGCATATATGAGGACCTGGATTTAAGTCTCAGCATTGCAAAGAAAGAAAAATCCAGAATAGGAAAGTCTTAATGAATTTTAAGTGTTCTTCATGAGATATGTGATGTATAAATAGTTAAATGAGCCAATAGGTTGACTACTTGGCATTGGGTCTGCATAGGCAATGACTTAATATTTGTTAGATATTATTGGTATATCTTTATTTGGATTCAGTCTCACTGGGAATTTTAGTGATTTATTTTCACCCAGAACTTGGTAAAAGCCATTTCTATAGAACTAATAGGCCTCATTTCTGGCTTGGGACTCTGGGATTATGGTTGATGAATTCTAGGGTTGGCACATTGTAGTTTCTCAACTAGTTTTTGTTGAATGAAGTGACTTACTTTAAGCAATTATGATAATAATGATGATTATAATAATAATTATTAATTTCAGCGACTAACCGCCTGTCTCTGAGTTAACCTAGCTGTAATTACTCTTGTTGGAGGATACCTTCCTGTCTCTAAAACCCTGTTGAGAAAGTGTCTCCAGGGTCCCTCTGCAGCTCTCTGTGCCTTTTAGATTCTCATGTTGTCCTTCCTCAGCTTTTGCTAAAGTCTCTCCTTCAACAGGATGCTCTCTGTTTGTTTGTATGCTGCTCCTACTAAGGAGCCTTCACTTGTACCCATGTCTCTGTCCTCTGCCCTCCAAGCCCTAGAATCACCTGCTTCTCTTCTGTCTCCGTTATAAAACATTAGCAGCAGCAGCAGCAGCAGCAGCAGCAGCAGCAGCAGCAGCAGCAGCAGCAGCAGCAGCAATAACAACAACAATTATAAACTCAGGCCCTGTGCTGAACTAGTCGCTTATTCTAGTTAGTGGAGTCCACCTCTAATTTCACCCTTTCACAGCTAAGGAAATTCAAGCTCAAAGGTCATGTGACCCCCCACAGGTTACCTGGCTGGAGCGTTCCTGACTCATAGGCCCAGCCTCTCATCTAATCCTCTGTATTTAGCTTCTTTCCCGTGTACCAGTATTCTGCATTTATTTCTGCTATCTTAATCACATAGAGATCTTTAACTTCCTGTTCTGCCCCTGTAGCCTCTGTATGAAAGTTCCAGCTGTCCACACCTGACTGGCCCAGGGCATCTGAGGTCTGTCCCCTCAGCTGCTTGGACCACATCTTATGATTAGAATAGGACCAGTTCGGCTGAACAGAGACTTAGGCCAGCATGGCTGAGAAAGGAGACTGAAAAATGGGCCTTCAGTCACTAATGGACCAAGAAGAGGCCCAGAGTTCACTTGGATTCACTCAGAAAGTCCATTTCCTTCTTTCCAAAGAAGCTTAAGGAAACAAAGTGGACCCTGTTCCAGGAAAGAAGCCTGAGCCATCTCCACAGAGGCAAAGAGAATCATTTTTCTTAGGTGTGCGAAGGTCCTCGAAGAGTGAGGTAATAGGTTTCTTTATTAAAAATTAATCTTCTTGTAAAACCATTGCAATACAATGCACTTTAATAAATCACCCCACGCTTCCTAACACATTTATTATCCCTTCTTGGGAAACCGTGGAGCCTGGAGAAATTGGTGCTGCTCGAAGTCTTGCTACTGGGCTCACTAATGAGCTCAGCTGGGTGCAGGGGCTGGGCCACCTCGGGCCTGAAGCAGGCAGGGATCCATTGTGAGCACTGTATTGGGGTTGCAGTTTGGTAGCATCCATCTGGCTTAGTTGATACCATGGCTGCAGGCCTCTGGACCTAAGGAACATCTGGATTTGGAAGGTCTCTGAGGTAGGACAGCAGGTCTTGCTGGCTCTGATGGGATGTGAGCTTCCAGGGCTCCATGTGGGTGCTCTGGAGAGATGGGTGGTGCTCATTCTGCCAGCACCTAAGGGCTCCTGCAGAATACTCTGCATCCTTCATCCTCATCTTGTTCACCTGCTCTTCTCCACCCCTGCAGCTGTTAAGGAGATGCATTTTCTGAAGGAGGTGAAATTCCGTTTTCCTGTGCTAGCTGTTCCTCTTGGCTGTGCTTCTAGCTTACCTAGGAAGTTTGCCTCTCTTCTTGTATCCCCAAATTACAGAGCGCATTGGGGTTTTCAGGTGGGAATGACATAGTTTTCATTGCAGAAATGACACAGCCATCTCTTCCCCTTTGCCCAGTATGCCATCTGACCTGCAAGCCATGCCACATGAACCCTCAGTCCCACAGTCTTTGACAAAAGCAGCCATCCATTACTGCTTAAAGATTTTTTTCTCAATTACTCTTTAGCCCTGGGTCCAAACTGGGGAAGAAGATGTGTGTTCTGCCCTCTTTGTGTTCTCTTCTTCTGTGGGGAATGACGCAATGATACCTCTCCCTGCAGTCTCTATCCCTCCCATGCAAAAAAAGCACCCCAGGCAAAAGAGCCACCCACACCGCTTAGCTATCAGTAACTCCCACAAGACACAGACTCAAAACTCCATTTGGGGTTTAGAAAAGTAGACATTTCTGGGGCAGCTATATTTCTATTACTGTAATTCTACATTACAGTAATGCAGGGGACAGCCTAGGTCTGTGGGATCCTTTTCCTTACTCCCCTCACACATTTTTTGAGTTTTAAATTGAACTTGCTAGTGAGCTGGTACTGATGGATGATGGCCCTCTCACTGACACTCTGTTTCTGGTTGGAGTTCCAGGTACTTCTATTTTTATGAGGCCTGACATGGAGTAGATAATAGATACGTGTCCCTTAAATGAGCAAGGAAGGAAAAAAAATGATAGTAGAAGCAACCAGTAAAGTCAGCTACAGCTCAGAGGACAGAAGATCTCCCTATTTGGGAGGATGGGGAATATCCATCCACTGGATACAGAAGCCAGCCAGGAGATAAGAGAGAGAGGGAAAGGGATGTCATCAGGTGGGGCTCTGGTTTCAGAGGTTCCTAGGGTTCCTGTGTTGGAGTCTTGATCCTCAGTGTGGTGGTTTTGAGATGATGTGACCTGTGAGAAGTGGAATTTGTGGGGATATTGAGTCTCTGGGGCATCATCCTCAGAAAAGCGAAGTTCTTACGGGACTCTTAATACATTTGTGTGGGAGTAGGCCATGTGAAAAAACATCCCAGCCCCTTCCTTTTGTGTGGCTTCTAGCTGATGAAATAGTCTTTCTTATTTACTCTTCCATTTTTTGTTTTAAAACATGCATTTGGTACAGGGTCTCCCTACACATCTAAGACTTGCAGTGATCCTCCTGTTTTCAGCCCCCACAGTGCTGGTATTACAGGCATGCAGCACTATGCCCAGACTTGGTGGCCAGCTCAGCATGGGTGGGGAGGGCAGGGCTATGTGGTGCAGAGGATCGAACCCTGGTCCATGCGCTTGCCTAAGCAGGCACTTAGTCCACTGAGCTGTCTCGCCAGCCCTTGCATTTCCATTTTGACGCAATCATCATAAGGACTTTGTTAGAGTTGGGCTGATGCAAGTGCCATGCTCTTGAAGCCTCCAGACCTGCGAACTCAAAATGACTCAGTCTCAGGTAGTTCAATATAGTAAATTACATAAAATGGCTAATACAAGATGTAGGCTGCAGAGGTCAGGCAGTGATGGGTCTTGGGCCAGCCATATGAAGCATCTATCTTGTTGCTGAGAGAAGCAGGGTCTTTGAAGGGCTTTATGGGGGAAAGCATCAAGTAGCCTCCACCATCCCCCCATGCATCATCAGAGTCATCACTGCCATTAGCCCTGAGACTGATTGCTGAGCCCATGATGAGCTAGGGCCTGTGATGTGAGCTTCCCACAGCTGACTCAGTGAGGTTGCCCAGCAGTCTGCTACAGCATTCTTCTGCACTGGGGAAACTGGGGCTTGGCAATGAGCAGGGATGGCTCTGAGTGGGAGGCCCTCATCTTCATTATTTCTCTGGTTCTGAGAGTGTCTCTGCAAGTGGCTTCAAGTGGCATGTGTAAGATGGCATGTGAGATTGGGTGCTGTGTCCTGGAGGTGTTTTCTTTTCTCTCTTAACTCCACACATGCACTGACACCAGCTGCATGATCAGTTTGTCCCCGAAGACATGCAGAACCTCAGACCTGTGAGTGGCCCAAGGCTACCAACAGGATTTTCTTGAACAATGTTTACTTCACTAGTTTTGGGACAAACCAGAACAATAAGATGGGGATTTTAGTTTCAAAGTGTTGGTGGTGCTCTGAGAGGAAAATAAATGGTATGGACCGTGGTGGACCAGGCAGGAGATTCATGATGAGATCAGGAGTGCACTGGGCACTTCCATCTGCAGTTAACTCTCCCCTGGGCTCCAGGTAGGTCCAACCTTACCTAAGCTCAGCAGGGCAGCAGAAGTACCTGTCCTCATATCTTCCAGTCTCCATACCTAGCTCCTCTGTCCACCAAACACACTGTCACCCTGACTCTTGCCTGTTCTTTGTTCCAGCCTTATAGAGGTTCATCACTCTGTGTCCCAGTTTCCCCTTGAAGCCCCCAACCCCCCACACCTCTCTCTTCCTGCTTTTCTCATTTTTTTCTGCTTCTTCCCTCTATCCATAGGAGCTCTTCGTCCACTTGGGTTGCTGTCATGCCATAACCTGGGTGGCACATGCATAAGCAAAATATATTACTGTCAGTTCTGTTGGGCAGGAAGTCTAAGATCAAGCCACCAGCAGATTCAGTATTGGAGCAGGGCTGCTTCCTAATGGGGTGTCCTCCTACTGTAGCCCCCCCACCCCCACCATGGCAGAACTGCATAACTCTCTGGGGGCTCATGAGTAAGGGCATGGATCCTATTCTCTGGGGCTCTTGTGACCTAAGCACCTTTCACAGTCCCATTTCCAAACACCAGCACTTTGTGGGCTAGATTTTTCAGCAGGTGGATTGTGAAGGGACACAAACATTCAGATTAAAGTACCTGAGATTTTTAACACTGTCTATTTCTCTGGCCTCTGTGTAGTGAGCCACCCTCTTCCTCTGCTCCCACATGGTTTCTCAAAGTATGCATGGCATTGGCTGCTGCTCTGAAACCCACTGAGTCTCTGCTGTGCTTGTGGGAAGCAGTGGGACCTCCAAGGCTATCAACACAGGCTTCTCTGTGAGCTGAACTGCTCACACGCACAGCCTATCTTCTGTCACTTGCTCCCCCTACACATGCCAAGGCTGAACTCCTTGGTATTGGCCATCAGGCATGGCTCCAGGCCTCTACCCTGCTGATCCCTGCTTCGGTGCCCTTTCTCGTAGCCCTGATGCTGGTGAGTTGCTGCCCATTCTTTGCTGGCTTTAGTTTCTTGCAACAAATAATCCCCATGTACTTTCTCATATGTCCTAGGTGGGCCCTGGAGTCACAGAAATGACTAACACCTGCTCTCTGCTCTCAATGGCAGGAATTGATGCCCCCTCATCCACTGTCCACCTCCACCTAACAGTCACATAAGGGGCATTTTATCCCAGCAATGAGAGCTAGTGTTTTCTATCAGTCCTGAAGTCTGGCTTGGAGGGACAGCAGCCCTATCTTTTGATGTCTGTATTGAGTGTGCCCCATGTGGGCTACCCTAGGCTTTGCAAATCCACCCATTTGCATTAATTATTTCACAACTCTAGGAAGCTTTTACCAATGGTCAGTGCTGAGCCCACAGCCGGTAGCAGGGCCCATTTTCTGAACTGCTGCCCCCAGAGACCTTGAACAGTGATGTGTCTTTGGGCCTCATACTGAGCACCTCAGATTGATGTTGGTGAAGGGAATCTGACTGCAACATAAATCCAGAGGAGCAAAATTAGGAGCAGAGGGTAGAGGACGTGGGAAGTGACCATGAGCCTCGCGGTCCTGACTCATGGCTGATCATGCTCAGGATACTCATTGCTCACCATAGCAACCCCCAGCTAGCCTTGTGGATAAAAGGAGGGATCTGTCTTTTTACTGTGAGCTCAACCCGTTTCTTCCCTGGCTGTTTCCCTATGTACTTGCTGGTCAGTTGTCAGAGAGCACCTGAAAATGAGCTTTGTAAGGAGAGCCATTTTCCCCACAAAAAGCTTTGAAGTTGTTCCTCTGAAGATTGTCACAGCACCTTCCAGAATTGACATAATGTGCCTCTGGCAGCATCCTGGGTGACACTCTACCCCCATCTGTCTCTGGTGCTCTCCCTGCCTCACAGGGTTTAAGTGGATCAGACAGTTAAACAAGCCTGTCTAGATCGATCCCTTGCTTTGACAGCAGCTTCTTAATTAGAGGAAGCCTTGATCCCAGCTTTGGGAATGCTCTTCCCTCTCTGATCCACAGTTTTCCCAATTTCTGGCTCACACCCTTAAGGTGGCCCCTTGTTGTGATACTCTCCTTTGTGCCTGCCTCCCCTCGGAAGGCAGCCAAGGCTCTTGAAGGCCTGACCTCTGAAGAACCTGACTTCTTTCTCTCCTGCCTTCTTCCTGAGCCCTGCTGCCGAGCTTGCCTCTCTCTCTGCGGTTTCTGTCTTCACCAAGACCAAACACATCACCCAGAGATGATAAAAGCCCCGTGCTGCTGCCAGCTGTCACTTCCTCCTCCTCTAGCCCAAGAGATAAAGCAGTAGCCATGTTAGGTGCTGGAGCCAGAGGTCACAGCCAGTCTGGACACCCTCCATCCCAGGAGGGGCTGGGGAGAGGATTCTTCCTCAGCCTGTTGGCCTTGTTGTTGCCAGACTACTGCCCTGGAATCCAAACCAGCCAACACTTGTTCCTGGTGGTGGAGGGGCTCTAGTATAATAAAATGCTGAGAGGTTGTTTTATGGAGCCAGAATTTCAGGGCAGAAAATCCCATCCTAAACGATGTGTGGTGTATGTCTGTAATCCCAGTGCTCTGGGAGGCTGAGGCAGAAAGATTGTAAGTTTGAGCCAGGCTAGGCAATGTAGATAGACCCTGTCTCAAAATAAAAATTCAGAAGGGGCTAATGATGTAATTTGAAGGTCTTGGGTTCAATCTGCTGTACCACGAAATAAAATAAAAACAAAATAAGTAAATAGGAAAATCTTACCATCTGGGAGACTTAGGGCAAATTAAAGCCTATTTGTCTTCAAATCTTAATCTTTATCTATTGGGATCAAAACAGATTTTTTAATTCATAAAGTTGTGGGAGTTTAATGCAAAGCTTTGAAACACTTAGAATGATACCTGGAGTGTACTAATGGTTCAATATAGTATGTGGCTGCTCTCCACCATATTTCTAGAGTAGAGCTATAGGAAAGATAAAGGGAAATTGTTGCACTATTTTTAAAAATCACTTTACTGGATATAATTTCGGTATACAAAGTTGCAGATGCTTACTGTCCACATCATAATGAATTTGAGATTAAATATACACCCCCTAAATACCACCACTGTCAAATCCCTATACACACACCCATTACCTGCCAAGGGTTCCTCCTGCTCCTGTTAGTTGTTCTTTCTTACTTTCTTTTTCTTTCTTTCTTTCTTTCTTTCTTTCTTTCTTTCTTTCTTTCTTTCTTTCTTTCTTCTTTCCTTCCTTCTTTCCTTCCTTCCTTCCTTCCTTCCTTCCTTCCTTCCTTCCTTCCTTCCTTCCTTCCTCCCTTCCTTCCTTCCTTCCTTCTTTTTGTATTTTTAGAGAAAAGTCTACAGGATGTTCAGGGTCTCACTACTAGTTGGGACTCATAGTGATCCACCTGTTTACAGCCTCCCAAGAGGTGGGATTACAGGCACACGCCACCACACCAGTCTCAATTGCCTTCTCAGGGCTCCCCGGGGGTGGGACCAGCACAGCAGGCCTGGGAATCAAACTCCTGGCCCCTGTGCCTGCTTCAGGCACTTTAATCTGCTGAGCTATTTGGCCTGCCCTCTTCTTCTTCCTCTTCCTTTTTTTCTTCCCCTTCCCCTCCTTCTTTCTTCCTCCTTCTGCTCGTTTCTCTTCCCCTTCCCCTTCCCCTTCCTCTCCTCCTCTTTCTTCTTCTAGATTATCTTAATCTCCACTGGATAATACTTGAGACTGATAATTTATAAAGAAACCATAAACAGACACTTATTTTGTTTACAACTCTGGCCATCCAGAGCTCCAGATGAGGGTTCCAGCAGATCAGAGCTCTGATGAGGGCTGATTTTTGTTTCCCCAGTGATGCTGGATTGCTGCACCTTGGCAGGGAGTAGGTAGGAAGGTGACAGGGCCAGCTGGCTCCCTCCAGCTCTCTTAGGTGGGACTCACAATATGCAGGAGGACAGAGCTCTCATGCTTCTCTCCTGCTGAAGGACACATCTTCTAGTAGTTTTACACTGAGGAGGAAATTTCCACAGGAATTTGGAAGGAAACACAAATGTGCAAATTGTAGGTAGGGAGACTTAGCATAAGACTTACTTTCTCAGCGGAGTTCAATGGCCCAATGCCACATTAATAAATATAAAAGCACTATGCTGTATAGTATGGCTCTAGAACTTGTCATTTTTGGATTACTATGTCCAAGGAGAGCTCATTTCTGTGCCTCACTCAGGACTCTGCCCCTCTAAACACGTTGATGCCCAGTGCTTCACACTGCTGGCTTCCCCTGCTCACAGTGCATGTGTGTGGGGGGTGAGGGTGTCTGGACTCGGAGGGCAGTCACATAGGTGTGTGGTATGGCATTCACTTTGTTCTTCTGATTTGCTAGCATAAGACCAGGCACATTCTAGCCACGCAATAACTGGTTTGAAATTGAGTTGTGGGGCTGAATATATGAATTAATAGATGAATGGTTTAATATGTGGTAGCAAATGTCTGCAGTACAGGGAGCTCCTGTCTTCAGAGTCGTAACCAGCCTGAAGACATAACCAAATGCCATGTAGATTATACCTATTCTTTCAGATGGAATGTTTGACATTTATTGGGTGCCTAGTGCCTGTCAAGCCCTGCCCTTGCAGTATAGGAGTTAAGGACACGTTTCCACAGCCAAAGCCCCTACTTTAAATCTAGATTCTGCTGCTAACTGCTTAAAAAACTTGGAAGAGTGCAACCTCTCTGGTCTTAGGAATTAAACACATGTGTACCTTTAAGGCATAACAAGTTAAGGGTCAGAATAATTAAATAGGTATCTGAGGATCATGAGGGTGGAAAAAGCGGTTCCGGGGTTCACACTAGATTTGGCTATGGTGTCCCTGTTGGTTCCAAGGATCTGGAATGGACTGTCCAGAATGGTGGAGGAAGCAGGAGGAGAGAGGACGTGGAGGAGGCAAGGGCTGCTTTCCTGCTCCCACCGTGGCATGTCACTCTTGCTGGCATGGAGCTTGTCTATTTCTTTGTTTGACAGGAGGCACAAGTGCCAGACAGTGTCCCAGAGTCCAGGGCAAAGGCCATCTGCTGTCTCCATTTGTCTCAAGAAAGTGAGGGCACATTCCCAGGGCCCTGTAACACCCTTTCATGAGGGGGCTGCAGAGTGACCTCATGCTGGTCAGCGACTCTCTATGGTGATTGACATATGCAATTTCTTTCTTCCTGGCTGGTGGAGGTGTGGGGAGAAAATTGGATGTTGCTGAATAATTGAAAATGAAAATCCCTCTGAATTGATTCTGTTGAAAACAAAATTGAGTTCTTCAATTAGGCACCCCGCCTTCGCAGGGCATCTGAGGCCTCTGTCTTTCCTGGTTGTAGGCTCAGATGTTTCTTTCTATGTGCTAAGTGCATTCTTTAAGCTTGGTGGCTTCAGAGGTCTGAAAGTAGCTTGCAGTTGGTAGAATTCAAACTTAATGACTTGCTGTGAGACACCCTTGGTTCTCAAAGTGGCTAAGAGATGCACCCATTCTTATACTTCTTCAGGAGAGGCTGCTGGCATAGCTACAGGCTCCATCCAGGCCTGTGTGTCTGATGCTCTTGGGAGTGGATTCTATCTTGCTGCTGACTCTGTGATGGTCACTACTCTAATCCTAGATGAAGGTCACTGGTCCTGCTACAGAATGATGTCTTACCAAGCCTTCTGCTCCATGACCCTGAGGATTAAGGGTGGAAGGAAAGGCAGGCTGCTTTGAGGGAGAGGGCATGGACTTTGGGATGAGCTGCTCAGGCTCAAGTCTTGTCTTCTCTGTACACCAGCCCGGAGACCATGAGATGTGGGGAAGAAAACCTGCAGTGATAGGGAAGGAACAAGCAATGCTAAGGCTCTCAAATGCAGAGATCTCTCTCCCAAAGGGCAGGGAGCTTCAGAGCTCCTCCTCCTCAACTGACTCTTTGCAGGCCCCTGCCCCACCTGTCTTCCTGTTGCTCACAGCATTATTCAGAGCAGGTCTGAAATCTCCTGTGTTATGCAGGAAGGAAACATCCAGATCATCTACTGGGACTTGTACCTAGAGTTCATGGGTAGAATTGACAGGGGGAGGGGGAGATGAATGTAGATGGGAGGAAGAGTGCATTATTTCATAGTTAAAACATATGTAATAAATTTGCTATCTCAGTCAATGTAGAGTATGCAATCGAGGGCACTGAGCACATTCCTAATGTATAATCATCATCACCATCCAGTTCCAGAACTTTCTTATCACTCCAAATGTTCTCTGTGGCCATTAAGTGTTCACATCCTGTCTCTCTTCCCTTAACACTTTTTACCTAAATATTTATTATCTGAAATTTACTATCTTCCCCAAATGTAAATTTAGAAATAAACCACAATGATATTAGTAAATTTTGTCACCAATAGGCATCTACGTATTTTCATATCATATATCAGTGTTACGAATATCCTCAAAGACCTTTATGGCAGAAGCTGGAAAATTTTCCTGTAAATGGCCAGAGAATAGGTACTTTTGGTGTCCACCTGGATGGACACTACC
>PVKN010014616.1:0-19039 GCA_004027915.1 Capromys pilorides | reverse complement strand
GAGGGGGAGGGGGAGGAAGAAGATTGATTTTTCCATTGTGAGTTACAGATATAGTTGGCATATTCAAGTCTATTATCTACTTAGAGTTACTCTTTTGTATGCAATATAGCACTAAACTGCCTCAAATTTTCTGCTAAAATCAATTAGCCATACATGGGTATGTTTGCTTCTGGGCTCAGTTGCTGATCTATATGTGTATTCTTTAGCAATTTCACAATGTTTTTATTAACTTTTAGAGTAGGTTCTCAAGACCAACAAACAAAAGTCTGAGCTTTGTTATTCTAAATTTATTTTAAAAGCCAGATGTGGTGGTCCATGCCTATAATCTTAGTAATATTCAGGAGTCAGAGGTAAGAAGACTTCATGTGTGATGCCAACCTGGGCTACATAGCTCAAAGCTAGCCCAACTGCATGATGATGCTCTATCTCAAAAAACCAAAAAATAACATTCATAATCACATCTTGGCTATTACAGTACCTTCATTTTTCACAAGTTTTACAATCAAGGCAAAACTATGCTAAGATTTTGATTGGAATAATGATGAAGGCATAAATCAACCTGCAAAAAAACAAAACTTGAACACTATCAAATGCATCTATTGAATAACAATGAATATATTCATTTTTTCCTGGGTCTTCTTTGATATTTTTCTAGCCATACTGTTAATTTTCATATATAAATCTTACACATATATTGTCAGATTTTTCTTTTACAAGACTGGGGTTAAACCCAGAGACTCACACATGCGAAGCACTCATTCTACCACTGAGCTACAGTGCAAGACCAAGGTATGTTTCTGTACCACCATAACATATATTACCTTTTTTTTTTTCCAATTCTTTATTTGAATTTTCAATTACTTATTGCTTAAATAAAAACACCATTTAGTTTGAAAGGTAGCCACAGTTTTTTCTCTGCAATAATGGGAACTGAACCCAGGTGTGTCTCACTGAGCTACATACAACCCCTGTTCTTTTGTTTTAACAGAAAGTCTCACTACGTCACCAAGTTACCTAGGTGGGATCTACACTTGGAATCCTCGCCCTCTTCCCAAAGATTACAGGTGTGCTGCCTTGTGCCTACCTGGTAGCTACATTTCTATATACATTTAATTCATATACCTGAGCTCCTAAAGAGTAAATACCATTATATACAGCTTAATGTCAATAAATGTTTAAAACACATCAGTGGAGAAACTTTTCACATGACAGACTACTAGGGATTATTAAATTCTAGAACAGGCTCAGTTTAGACTAAAGTATAGAAATACAGAGATGAAACAGAAGCCAAATTAATGTCCCTAGAAGCAATGAACAAGAAACAGAGCCCAGGGAGGGCTGCTGTCTGTTACTTTGTAATACCGTAAATCTGTGATTCAAGGCTGCAGACAACAGCTTTTCCTGCAGGTGCCCTGCTCTTTGATCCTTTTGTGATGTTAATGATTGTCTCCTCCCCTGCTTGAAGTTTTATCAGCATTTGTGTGAACCTAGTGTTAGGCATATGGTGAAAGATATGGTGATTCACAGTCGGCATTCATTAAAGTAGTTGTGCACATTCCTTAGCCTGTATTCATTCATTTATTGTCTTCTTAAGACAAGGTCTCGCTATGCTGTTCAGGCTGGCCTTGAGCTCATTTTTGTAGCCAACGCTGGTCTCGAACGCGCACTGATCCTCCTACCTCAGCCTCCCAAGTGCTGGGATTACAGGCATGTGCCACCACACCCAGCCTTAGCCTGTTTTCAGCCCTCAATAAAAGTGAGATACTTCTAAGGCTCTGAGCTCACTTGGCGACAAATCTCAGTGAGACCTCTGAAGTATATTCATGGGGTCTTCTCATTGTTTCTTTCAGCACCAACTCATAACATACAATACTAAAGTTTACAGGGGCTAGGGATATAACTCAGTGGTAGAACTCTCGCACAGCATGCATAAGGCCCTGGTTTCAATCCCCAGATGTGATTATGAATATTTACAATAACGCAACTTAATATGTTGGTAATCCCAGCTAATTAACATACTGAAGGAAGAGATTCCAAATTTCAAGGCTGGCTTGGGCAACGTAAGAGATCCTTTCTCAAAAATAAAAATAAAGAGCCAATGGCATTTCACACACCTGTACGCCCAGCACTTTGGAGGCTGAGGTAGGAGGATCACAAGTACAAGTCCCAACTGAGCAACATGGCAAGATCCTGTCTCAAAATAAAAAACAAAAACAAAAAAAAATAATTGGAGATGTATCTCAGTAGTAGAGTGATTTACTAGCAGAAAGACTCCTGCCAAGCCCCCCAAATAGAACTAAAACCCTCTCACTAATATGGTCTTACTTTTTTTCTAGGCATAAGTCTGTTGATCTAACATATACTCAGTTTCATTCAGGTTTACCTGGTGTTTTAAGAAGTTATCATTTTTGGGTTTTTTTCCTATTTTCATTTGTTGATGATTTATATAAGTACATCTGGCCAGGCATGGAGACACACAACTGTAATTCCAACACTCAAGAGGCTGAGGCAAAGGGGCTGGGGAGATAGCTCCATGGTACAAGTGCCTGCCTGGCAGGTGCAAGGTCATGAGTTCGAACTCCGGTCCCGCAAAAAAAAAAAAAAAAAAAGAAAGAAAAGAAAAAGAAATACAAGAGGTTGAGGCAAGAGGATGACCACAAGTTCAAGGCCAGCATGTACTACATAGTGAGACGCTGCCTTAACAACTACAAAAAAATCTACTGCGGTGTTTTCAGCTTATACCCTATTAACTTCCCTCATTAATTCTAATGATTAACATACTGAAGGAAGAGATTCCAAATAACACCAGATTCCTTAATAGCACCAGAGAAATAACAGGGCTTTTCCTCCCTTTTTATCGCTATGATCTCTCCCCCATCTCCATTAGTACCTGATATGGCTTTTATCTACATGTGTCCCCAAAGCCTAATGCACTCGTAGGTGGGGCTTTTGAGAGGTGGCTGCATCATGAGTATATAACTGTATGAGCCCACTGACTGGTTTATATGTGAGTGATAAGATTATTAAAGAGGGAAGCCCCACCCTAAGAGTGGGTGGCACCAGCCAAGAGGCTTATAGGTTAGATGAAATATAAAAAATAAAGGCTGGGCATAGTGGCACACATGTGATCCTAGTAGGGATGGTGACATAGGAGGATTGCTGAAAGTTCCAAGCCAGTCTAGGCTCTATTAGTAATTTCCAAGATCAGTCAGAACTACATAATAAGACCGTGTCTCAAAAAAACAAACAACAAAGAAGATGAACAGAAAGAAATCAGAAGCCAGGCAAGTTGGCACACACCTATAATTTCAGCACTTTAGAGGCTGAGACAGAAGGGTCGCTATGAGTTTGAGGCCAACCTAAACTACATAGCAAGAATTTGTCTCAAAATGAAGAAAAAACAAGTTTGTTTCCTGCCCACCATTCCACAGACTGTTTCTCCTCTGCTATGACATCCTTCCTATCTTGGAGCTATCCTGCTATGGACTGAAACCTCTACAAACTATGAGCTAAAATAAACCTTTCCTCCTTTACTTATGGGTGAGTGTTGGGTACTTTGACCCAGCAACAAAGGAAGTAATTACAACAAAGCTCAAATACAATGGCAAATAAAAACAAACATTTCTTTTTCCTCCTGATTGAACTTAGAGCCTTCACAATAAACTACATGCCCAGTCCTTTTTATTCTCTATTTTAAGACAGGGTCTCACTAAGTCACTGAACTGTGACTAGATTTGAATGTTTTAATCCCTTTGTCTCAGCCTCCCAGAGCAATAAAATTTTTTGGGGGGGTGGGGTGGGGAGGGGGTTAAGACAAGGTCTCACTGTGTAGTCCAGCTGGCCTTGAACTTAACTGCATAGTCCAGGCTAACCTTGGACTTGTGGCAATCTTCCTGCCTTGCCTCCCAAGGGCTGTGATTTCAGGTATGAGTCATCACACCAAGCAAGAGCGCTAGAATTGTTAGGTATACAGTGCTGCACCCTACAGAGACAACTTTTGTTTTGGAAGGAAAACATTCAACTTAACTCTACTAACTGTAATAAATGTTCTATCTATAAGAACATGCCCTTATATTCCTAACTGCCAGGTTTTTTTTAAGGTTATGAGCAGAATATATTTATTAGGGGAAAGAAAGCTCCTGTCTGAGAGAGGGACAGAAGTGGGGCCCTGAGCAGGTAGTCACCCAAAAATTGAGGACTTTCGGGGGCAGGGGACGCTAGATCAGGCTGCTTTAATGTGGGCTGGGTAAGGCTTGTGGAGCCACAGATCGAACCCAGTCCCCTGTGACTTTCTGTGTTCGCCCAAGCAGATGCTTAAACAACTGAGCTAAGCCACAGGCCCCCTGCCTGGTTTTATTGTTTTAAAAATCATGAATGATATTTTTAAAAACCATGTATGGGTATTTATTTTTGCCAAATGCTTTTCATTATTAAAATAAAATGAACCGTCTCCTTACTTCTAAAGAGTGGGCCAGGTGTGGTGTGGCACACCTGTAATCCTAGCATTTAGAAGGCTGAGGCAGTAAGATTGCCACCAGTTCAAGGACAGCTCCAGGGCCAGCGAAATGGCTCAGCAGTCTAAAGTGCCTGCTTAGGCAAGCTTAGGCAACCTCAGGGACCAATGTTCGATCCCCCGCACCACATGCTGTACCAGCCCCACCCTCAGGGCAGGCTGAGTCGGCCATAAGAAAATACATAAACAAATATTTTTTAAAAAAGGACAGCTCCGGCTACACAGTAAATTCTATGCCAGCCTGATACAAAACGAGATTGTTTGAGGGGGAAAACATAGCTTTCAAGTGAGTAAATATAGTTATATGTCTTTACATACAATAACTATACCTAACATGGGTGTGCACATTAATATGTGGTACTGGGTAGTGAAGCCAGAGACTTTACACTGAACTACAACCCTAATCCTTTTTTAATTTTTATTGTGAGGCCAAGTCTTGTTAAATCACTGAGGCTAAGCTCAAAGTCTGGGAATACATGCATGTATCTGAGCCATGTCCAGCTCAAATTCCACTTTTTTTTCTAAGTAAGACTTTTCTGTTTGTTTGTTTTTGCGGTACTGGGAATTGAACTTAGGACCCTGCACTTGCTAGACAAGTGCTTATTCTACTGAGCTATCTCTCCAGCCTTCAAATCCCACTTTTTAAAGTATAAAACTGGGGCTAGGGAAATAGCTCAGAGCCATAAGCACCTACCTGGCAAGCACAAGGTCCAGAGTTTGATTCCTGGACCTGCAAACCACGCCTACCCCAGAACCCCGGAGTGGTGGTGCATACCTACAATCCCACCACTGGGGAGACTATGACAGGAAGATCATTATGAGTCTGAGATTAGCTACAAAAGTGAGCACAAGATCCATAGCAAGATCTTATTTCAAAAAAAAAAGAAAAGTATGAAACTGAGTAATTTGAGCCAGGGACTTAGCTCAGTGGTATGGCACATGCCTGGCAAATATGAGGTCTTGAATTTAACTCCCAATACCAAAAAAAAGACCCTGAATAGTTTTTAGTATGTTGACAATATGTGCAATCATTAGAACATTCTCTTTATTCATAAAGCTAATTCAATACCAATTAGTAGTCAATTCGCATTACCATCAAACTTTTCCCACCCTAGGTAGTTACCAATCTAAATTCTGATTTTATGGACTTGCCTAATCTGGACATTCAAAACAAATGAATCACAAAAAACAAAACATATAGTCTTTTGTAGCTGATAGCAAGTTATTTTATTTAGCATAACATTTGATCCATGATGTAGGATGGATCCTTCGTTTTTTGATATCCCATTGAATGAATAATCCCCATTTTGATTAAATTCATCCACCAACTGCCAATGGATTGTTCCTATTTTTTGACAATTATAAACTATAGTGCTATGAACACTCTATACAACTTTTAATAGAAGAAAGCTTTGTCCATCCATTCAACTGAGTTTATGTCTATATATTGACAAATTTTTAAAGGTTAAAGAAATTTAAATATCAAGAATAAATTTAACATAGCGATGTATTATAATTTTTCTATCTTATTGGATTCTATTTACTAGTATATTATTTAAAGATTTTCACAAGAGTTAGACAATTTCAAATTTGTTGTCACATACTTTTTTCTGAGAGCCTGAAGGAGGATCTGATGGGGATAAAACATAGGGCCTTCCACATGTTAGGCAAATGCTCTAACCTGGACCACTCTTTTCTTATTTACCTATTGAACCAGGAATCAAACTCAGGACCTTGCACTTGCCAGGCAGGTACTATGCCACTAAGCTATATCCCCAGCCTACCACTAAACTTATTGACAAAGTACATTCTCATAATCTTCTAGTATCTATACAACCCACATCAAAGATTTCTCATTCCTAAGCCGCTTTTGTTTTTTCTGTTGTTGTTTTGTACTGGGGCTTAAATCCAGGGCTTCACATTGAGTTACATCCCTAGCCCTTTTTATTTTGAGCCAGGGTCTCGCTAAGTCACTAAGTTGCCCATGTTGGGCTCAAATTTGCCTTCTGCCTCAGCTTTACAGAATGCTGGGATTATACCTATGCAGTATCACAATGAGCTTCCTGAAACCAATTATTTAACTTCTTCACTTTTCAGTTACAAATCTCACAAGAAATATCAATTTTACTAGTATTTTCAAATAAATACATAATCTTTCTTAAGTCTCTATATAGTGTATCTATTTCTAGTTCATTAATTGTGCTTCTGGGATAGTGGCTGTGTTTTATTTTTGGGCCAGAGTTTGTTATGGTTGTTTGAGGGGCCAGAGAGATAGCTCTGTGGCACAAGTGGCTGCCTGGCAAGTATAAGGTCATGAGTTTGAACCTGGGTCCCGCAAAAAAAAAAAAAAAGATATGTTATGGTTGTTTGCTTTTTGATAATTCACTGAGCTATAGTTTTGCATTTTAGATATTTTATTTTGTCTTGTTTTCTGAGATAAAGAGTCTTGGCATGTAGTCTGTTGGCCTTGAACTCTACTCTCCTCAACTCAAGTGCTAGAATTACCGGTGTCTGTTACCATGGTTGGCTTATACTTCTTTTATTAAGAGCTAAATTTTATGTTTATAAATACAACCTCATTATTTAACGTATATAATAATGATCCTCTGAAGAGCTCTATGTAAAAAGTATTGACAAAATTTACCTATAAATTTCCAAAAGTAATCTACTAACAGGCTATAGAAAAATCTGCAAAAGCAATAATGCCCTAATGCGATTTAACATTTAACACTTTATCTGGCCAAATTTTGGTGTCTACCAATAAGAATGGTAAGTACTTTCCATAAAACATCTCATAAGAAGTTCTATGTATCATATCTGTAACACACTACAATAGCAGTATGTCTTTGTCCTGATTTGTGTAGATTATGCAGTCCTCACAGTATAACTGGAGAAATCTGATTTTTCATTATCAATGATATTTTTTTCAGGAGGATGGGAGGCTTACTACAGGTTTTAGGCTGCACTTGAATTTAGTGATCCTTGTGCTGAAATTATAGCCATGTATACCATGCTCAGCTGTCAATGAGATGTTGAAGTGAAAGACTTTGAAGGTAAAAAACAACTAAAAGTAATATGACAGTAGTGTCCACAGCACATTTTTGCATGGTAATATAAGATTCTTAGTATCTCCAACATAGATTTGCAGCAGATCATTTTCTCTAGCATGCCCAAGACCTTGAATATGATCCTCAGCACTGCAAGAGAAAATAGCCCTTTCTGATAAGAAGACAATACTTACCTGATCCTTCATTTGCACCATTCTGAGCAGCTTCCCAAACTACTACTTTTGTCCCACACCCATCTGTAGATGCAGAATCTGAATAGTCTGCCAGATTAAATGTCCTGGAGTTTGAAATACAGAAAGAAAAAAAGCAAATGAAGCCAGCCACAAGTAACTGAACATGATCTTCCCCACCAAATAATCCTAGTTCCTCTAACAACCATTGTAAAAGGCTTAACCCTTCTTTCCATTATTTCATTACAACTAATTCAGCCATTAGGATGCAGTTTCTAAAAAGCTGAGGTTGCCTAGAAATCATCTATATAATCTGGTATGATCATCTTATTTTCTTTATAGTGTGGACCTCTGTACCCTAAGAGAGTCCTGTAGTTCTCAAGTCTTCTAAAACCAGAATAAGATGTGACTAGCAAACAAGGCTTTTCTTAACAAGTCAGAATCCAAGCTAGACTTTAAAATTCATATAACAGAATTATATTCTTCTTTATATACAGAAAAAAGTGGATACAGATATTTTGTTTACCCCTGTTAGCGCATAAATCAGAAACAGCTCCCTAAGAGTCTTGTGTTGAGAGGTATAGGGTTTTTGAAATGTGATAGGAACTACGGGATTGCTATTATCATTACTGGATCAATCCATGATGAGTTCATAACTAAATGTGCTGTTATGAGGGTGCCTAGTACAGAAGGGTCAGAGGGACATGGCCTAGAATAGTGTACTCTTTTTTTTTTTTAATTTTTTATTTATTTATTTATTTGTTTGTTTGTTTGCTTGTTGTGTTTGTTTGTTTCTTTATTTATTCATTTTGTGGCTGGCTCAGCCTGCCCTGGTGGTGGCGCTGGCACAGCATGTGGTGCCGGGGATCGAACTGCAGTCCCCGCAGTTGCCTGAGCCCTCCTAAGCAGGCGCTTTAGACCACTGAACCATCTCGCCGGCCCCTAGAATAGTGTACTCTTAACCCTGGCTCCTCCCTTTGATTCCATGGATCAAATGGCTTTCTCTGCCATTCCCTTTCAACATACCCCTCGACCACCTAGCCATTTCTGCCTTGGAGTCAGTCAACCATGGACGAAATCCACTGAAATGATGAGCCAACACAACCCTTTTAAGTTGAAGGTGCTGGATACTTTGTCCCACCATAGGAATGACTGAAATAGTCCTTTTTTGCTTTTTTCTGTAAGGTAGAATCTCACTTTTTTAGTTCAGGATGGTCTTGAACTCACAGCAATCCTCTTGCCTCAGCATGACACCATGCCCAACTACCCCTTTTTTCATTAAAACCTTAAACAGAACAACTAAACACCTATAAGGAATAATGATTTAGAAGTTTCACATGGGGTAATGTACATACAACCTAAATTCTTCACAAAACATGAAGTAAACTAAAAAATCCAAAAATTAGGTCAGCATTATTAAGCTTAGATATCTGAGTCATCTTTCCAGATTTTTCCCTATATTTATTTGCTTGCTTGCTTGGCCCTTCCTCCTTTCCTTTCCTTTCCTTTCCTTTCCTTTCCTTCCCTCCCTCCCCCCACTCCTTTCTTAAGACAGTTTCACCATGCTGACTACCAACTGTGCCGGAAATTATGTACACATTCCAAATGGTAACATAAAGATTAAAAAGACACTGATTAAGCTTTTTACATTGATAAAATCCCTTGACTTCTTTTGAGACAGCTTTTCACTCTAACCTAGTCTTGAACTCATCTGTATAGCCCAGCCTGACTTCACTTTTTTTTTTAAGGACTGAACTCAAGCCCTTCCACTGAGCTATCTCCCTAGCCCCCACAGGCTGACTTCTAACTCACACCAATCCTCTTGTTTCAGCCTCTGGAACTCTGGGATTACAGGTATATGCCATGAAGCCCAGCTCTCCTAGTATTTTCATTTTGTTTTGTTTTGTTTTTGTCTTTTTGAGACAGAGTCTCACTATGCAGTTCAAGTTGGCCACGAGCTCACTTTTGTAGCCCAGGCTGGCCTCAAACTCACACTGATCCTCCTGCCTCAGCCTCCCAAGTGCTGGGATTATATCCCAGTATTTCCATTCCTCCTCATTTCTGAGCTCAGGTAAAAAAGAAAAATGGCAGGTAGCACTATCACTTCTAGAAGGCACTGCTTCCAAGAGTGCTTCCCTGAAAATGATACAGAAAAAGGTCTGTTGGTGGCATTAATTTCCTTCCTTTAACATAGGACTTCTGTAAGATTTTTGTTATTGTTTTGATATAGTAAAAAACAAACTTGGGGGTGCTCTGCCATTGAGCTACATCCACAACCATTTTTAATTCACATTTTGAAACAGGGTCTTATTTTTAAATTTCCCAAGCTATTCTCAGAATTGCCATTCTCCTACCCCTGACCCCTGGACTGTATATGTGTACCAATACACCTGGCTGTAAGATTTTTTTAAAAAACCATTTTTCTGTTAAGAACCCAGTAAAAACTAAAGTTTTAGAAGCAACAAGATAGAACACAAAACAACAGAAACACTTGTACTAAATACATTAAAAAAAACCAGAAACAATAATAAACCATTAATTACAGCACATACTTAGCATACTTATTCTTTTTTTTTTTTTTTTGGTCTTTTTGAGACAGGGTCTCGCTATGTAGTTCAGGCTGTCCCTGAACTCACTTTTGTAGCCCAGGCTGGTCTCGAACTCACACCGATCCTCCTACCTCAGCCTCCCAAGTGCTGGGATTACAGGTGTGCGCCACCACGCCCAGCTAGCATACTTATTCTTTACTGTTATAATTCAGGACAAAAATATCACTTTTACATAAATAAGCATTGCATGTACATTAACATTCAAAGACAAATGTTGGATTTACCAGCTCTTATGCAGTGGCTTTCAACTAGGTGTAAAATATTATGCACACAACCATGTGTGTGCACACACACATACACACTCCACACCCCAGGAACATGTAGCAATGTCTGTAGACATTTTGATTGTCACATCAGGAGTACAACTGGCATCTAGTAAGGAGAGGAGAGGGTTGTTGCTAAACATCCTACAATATACAGAATAACCACGATCACAATATATTTACCCAACCCAAAATAGCGCCAAGGGTAAAAACCATGCTCTAATCCCTACTGAAAAATCAATTTTATTTGTACTATTTTCACTTATTAGTAACACTCAAGAACAAAAAAAAAAATCTCATTCATAAAGATAAATAAACTGGGGAGGAAAGAGAGGAAGGGAAACTATAACAAAGTAAGGGAGGTATAGGAAAGGAAGTAACTGTGAAAACAGGATGGCTATGACTTACCCCATGCTTTGTGCTGAGAACCGTACTGCTCCTCTTCCTCTGCCTCGCCCAAATCCTTTTAAAAAACAAAAACACAATACTACATATATTCTACGCAATTATACCCCATCATTCTAAACTTATCACACAATGCATCATGATTATTTTTTGCAGTAGCATTCCTAATCAGGAATAGAATTTGCTGGCTCCTCAATGAGACAACTACCTACATTGATACTAACTTTGGGAGGAGGGGAAGGAAAAGAGAGGAAGAAAAGGAGGGAAGAGGCATGGAGACGGGAAAAAAAAAAGAAATCAGTGTTTGTGGCTCCTCAAAAATTTTTAAATAGAATTTCTGAGAGGGAGAATACAAAAGTTATGGCCCTTAAAGAAAACAAAAGACCTAAAGGGTCAGCCAGATAGCTCAGAGGATTCAAGCTCATGCTTAGGCAGACTCCGGCTGGGGTTTGATCCCCAGCCTGCTGTGTAGCCCCGCTCCCAGGGTGTGTGAGCCAATGATTCAAACTGGAAGTGGTGGCACGTGCCTACAATCCCAGTGCTTGTGAGGCTGAAAAACAGAAGGATCACTACAAGTCCGCTCTGTGTAGAGACCCTATAGATCCTGTAAATACATGATAAATAAATAAGTACAAATAGAATAAGACCCTATAGACCCTGTAAATACATCATAAATAAATAAATAAATAGTATAGAGTAAGACCCAAAACTCAGTGGACAACCAACCACCCACAATGAGGCAGATCCTAGCTATAGACATTTCTCTGACTCTGAAAATGTACAATCTAAAAAGGCTAAGTGAAATTAACCTAAGAAGGTAGGAAGCAGTCCCTTTCGCTCATCCCACAGAAGAAAACGTTTGCAAATAGCCAGCTGTGCAAGGAACTATATACACATCCCAGGTTGTAACATAAAGATTAAAAGGCACTAATCAGTTCTTAAGTTTTTTACATTGATGTAATTCTTTGACTTCTTTTTTTTTAAGTTGAGACAGGGTTTAACTCTAATTTAGGCTAGCCTTGAGCTCCTGCCTCAGCTTCCCAAGTGCTGGTATTACACATGTAGATCATCACATCCAGAGTTGAAATTCCTTGAATTTTGAGGGCTACTTCAATGATATATAGACATTGCTAACCCAGATCATACGTAACAGCAGAATATCTATGGGGCTAGTGGTTCAGGATGTCAGACAAACAAGCTATGCCTCTATGTCCTTGAGCCAGGATATACTCCTACAGGAAAAGGAAGGTTCCCTATCACAAAGTGAAAGCAGCAATAATAAAACTAATGACAACAAAATATCCCAGGAATTCAGTAATAAGGAAAATTATGTATTATATACTTGTACCAACTCAAAATGAATGCAGCCATCACATACTGCAAAAATGTAATTATACACTGCAAAAACTAATTATATAGTGCAAAAAGGTATAAGATTTTTTGAAAAAAATGTAAAAACCATCCTTATATCCCCTATATTAGTTTTGCCTCAGCAAAGAAGTTTGATGATAAATGTGCCAATGTAGTTATTTCATAAAAAAACTAATGAATTCAAATATCAGTGAAAGAAAATTTAGTTTTAAAAGACAGTCTAGGAAAAGCCAAGGATTAACCCAGAGCCATAAATACCTTCCTGGCAAGTCCAAGGTCCCAAGTTTGATCTCTTGTACAAAAAAAGATAGAAACAAACGAAGGAAAGAAGGAAGGAAGGAAGGAAAGAAGGGAAAGAGACAGACAGACAGACACAGACACAGACACACACACACACACACACACACACACACACACACACACGGTGCAGGCTTGGAATATAGTTCAACGGTCTAAGCACCTGCTGGCAAGCTCAAGGATCCATCCCATGTACCACATGCCTTGCCAGGCCTGGAGCCCCAGGCCAGCCACTCAATGCTTATAATCCTAGACTTGGGGAGGCTGACACAGGAGGGTCACTAAGATTCTCAGTTGCACAGAGACGCTACTAAATAAAGACTTAAACAAACAAAAACCATGGCCTACACTGAGCATGGTTGCACACACCTGCAACCCTAGCACTCAGGAGGTTGAGGCAAGAGGAGTGTCAGGAGTTTGAGACCAGTACAGGACAAATAGTGAGTTCAAGGCGAGCCTGAACTCTACAGCAAGACCCTGTCTCAAAAGAAAAGTACTATTTTCCTGATTTTATCATTATAATACAGTTTTATAATCAAATTTAATTCCCAAAGGATATATACTCAGGAATAGTTAAGGATAAATGTCATTAACGCTGGAATTTATACTAAAGTTTCAGGGAAAAAAATGGTAATGTGAATGTAATAAAATACTAAAACTCAGGGTATTTGGGTGACTGGAACAAATAACTGTAAATTTTATTTCAAAATAATATATAAAACCACAATGCAGAGCATTTCTGGGCATATTTCTTAAGTAAGTTTTTGTTTTGTGAAAAAAATTAAGTTCCTTCCTATCCTAGGCCCCTTGAACTAGCTCTTCCTTCTATGGAAGAAAGCTGCCTAATTCTCATTTGCTTTCTCCTTCCTTAGCTTCCCAAAGCCATGGAATAAATTTGAGGCACCTGTAGGCTAATGGATGCAATTTGAGAACACAGTGTTGAAGGAAATAAATCAGACACACAAACTTAAATATTACACTTTCTCTTATGTAAGAAGTTCAAACTATACATGCATGTATACACAAATAACGGGCAAGATAGAAGATAAACAGAAAACAGGGACAAGTTCAAATGCCACCCCAAATGATCCATTCTGTTGTTTCAAAGCTATTTTAAGATAAATGCTGACTGATTTGTTTCCTGAAAATATAGAGACACTAAAGACACTTGATCACATCGTCCATTATTTTCTAAGACAAATACTGCTCTTCAACAACAAAATATGTAAGTGCAACTTGTTAGGTTTAATAGTGATGTGTAACCTGCTTTCATAAGCATGGATTTCTTTCATAGGTTAAATTCAAGTATTTAGGGGCCAGGGAGATAGCTCTGTGGCACAAGCGGCCTGCCTGGCAAGCACAAGGTCATGAGTTTGAACCCTGGTCCCACTAAATAAATAAATTAATTAATTCAAGTTTTTAAAGGTACAATAATGTCACTAAGAAATAGCCCAGTTGTTTAAAAATTAATTTTATTTCAGTACACTATATTCCTTTATTTTAATTTTTATTGTGTGGGGTTTTTTGTTTGCTGCAATACTGAGGATCAAATCCGGGACCCTATGCTTGCCAGACAGGCACTTATGCCACTGAGCCCAACAAACTATATTCTTTTAAATACTATGTAGCACCAGGACTCAATAAGATTTCATAGGCTTCAAAAATTAAAAGTAAGGGTTAGAGAAATAACTAGAATCATTATCAAGAATACTAAAGACAAATACTAGGAAGGATAAGGATAAGGGACCTTTTACACTTCTAGTAGGAATGTAAATTAGTATAGCTACTATGGAAATCAATGTGGAACTTCCTTTAAAAAATTGAGAAACAAAGGGCCAGCCAGATAGCTCAACTAACTAAAGTGCCTACTTAGGTAGAGTGGAGCAACTGGGCTCCACCCGACCTGCCTTTGCTGGCCCAGCCCTAGGGCGTGCTGAGATGGAGACTGAGATTGGGCATGTTGGTGCGTTTCTATAATCCCAATGTTTGAGAGGCTGAAAACATGAGAATCACTACCAGTCCAATTTACATAGTAAGACTCTATACCAAGTACACTAAAAAAATAACAAAACTAAGAAACTAGGGAAAGCAAGATAGCTCAGTGGACAAAGTGCCTGCCTGGGCAAGCACAGGGACCAGGGTTCAAACCCAGGCACCACAGGGCATTCTAGCCCCGCCCCTGGGGCACAATGAGCTGGGTGACCTAGTCTAGCTGTGGTGGCGCATGCCTGTAATCCCAGCAGTGGGGAGGCTGAAAACAGGAAGATCACTATGAGTCTGATCTGCATAATGAGACCCTGTACCAAATACACAAATGAAAAATAAATAAATAAATAAATAAATAAATAAATAAAAAACAGGGCTGGCAAGATAGCTCAGCAGACTAAGTGCCTGCTTACATAAGCTTAGGAACCAGAGTTGCAGCACCACATGCCACACCCCCAGGGCAGTCTGAGCCAGGACTGAGACTGGATGAAGTGGTGCGAAGCTATAATTCTAGCTCTGGTGAGGTTGAAAACAGGAGCATCACTACAAGTCCATTGTGCATAGTGAGACCCTGTAACAAATACATTAAAAAAAAAAAAAAAAAATTAGAGAATAAGATTCGGTGCCCATCAGTAGACGAATAAAGCAAAAAGTGAATAAAGAAAATATATACACATAATGGAGCATTACTTAACCATAAAAAATAAAATTTTGCAGGAAAATAGATCAATCTAGAGAACAAAATGTTATGCAAATTAAGCCAGACTCCGAAAGACAAACATCACAGTTCTCCTTCACATATGAACTCTGAAAGTCAAAACTGAAAGGAGACTATTTTCGGAGGAGGAGAGAGAACAAAAGGGAAAAAGTATAAAGATGGCGGGGAGCTAGAGAGATAGCTTGGCAGCATAAGCACCTGCCTGGCAAGCACAACATCCTGAATGCAATCCCAGGTACCACCTGCCATGCCAGCCCCAAAACTGGGTGTGATGGCACACACCTGTAATCCCAGCACTAGGGAGGCTGACACAAGAGGATCATTACAAGTCGGAACCACACAGTGAGACTCTGTACCAAAAAGAAAAAAGATGGGTGACATGAAATGGATTGAAACTCCCCAAAGGTGAAACTGAGGAGGAAGGTGAGGTAAGGGGGGAAAAGCAGAGTGCATGTATGAAAATGATCAAAGTACGTCATGTGCATGTTTTGCAAAATTAAAATCTATTACTCTATACAACCAATATACACTAATTTAAAAAAGATACACAGCTCTTTTGAGTCCTCCTTTCCAAGAGGACAAAAAAAAGAAGGAGCAACAGTCATGCCAAAAAAGGCCACAGTCACGTGCAGGCTATTCGCCACATGAACTGTGCCTGGTGCGTACCCAAAGATAAGGCCAGTAAGAAGTTTGTCATTCGGTGGAGGCCGCCGCTGTCAGGGACATTTCTGAAGTGAGTTATGTGCTTCCAAAGCTGTATGTGAAGCCACAAGGCACGAACAAGTACACCCCAATGTAGACCTGCTGGTGCTGCCCCAAGACCTCCAGCAAAGCCCATGTAAGGGGAGGTGGGTCTTAATGGACTAAAGAAAACTCTCTTAAGAAATAATAAATTGAATGTTACATTTTATACAGCACGTTGAATATACATGCCAGAGTTGAGTTAATTTGACCTATCCAAGTTCAAGTTGGCACTCTGAAAAAGAATAAAGAGAAATACTAGAAGGGGTTTCAGGAGCATACCTCACTTTATCTTATAACTGGTTTGTCCTAGAATTCAGAAGTTAGGCTCTATTCATGGTTACCTCAAATATTTCATTTGTGGGTACACTGTTGAGGATTAACTCAGCCAGTTAGTTTGGAGATTTTTATGGTGAAAAGCACAAGGCAGGTGTGGTGAAGCACACCTGTACTTGGGAGGCAGAGGCAAAACTGCCAACAGAATATTGTAAAAGTGGTTCTATTTATTCAGAAATCCAGTAGCTTCACTAAAGAGCTCTTGAGAACAATGTACTGGCACAGATCTAATCCTAGCTCTCTGGGTAGAGGCCAGGAGTATTATTCAACCCAACCTGTGCAACTTGGTGAGCTCTTATCTCCTTAGAAAAATGCTATAGTGTAGGTCAGTGTGAAGGACCTGGGTTCAGACCCCAGGATTTTTTTTTTAAGCTGACGGTGTTTTAGGTGTAAATAGACCAGTGTGTGTCCTCAAAACCGCTGAAGCAAGTAAAACTTTCAGAACACAGAATAAAGTGCATCTTGGGTGAGGCATGAACACAAGGGTTTTGTGCACTATAATTAGCCCTTCCCTGGGGTGAGTAGTGTGGCTTCCAGGGCATCCGCTGGGCCGGTTTGGAGCTCCCTCACCGAACCGCCTTCTGCTTTTGCCTCTGCCACCTGCCGATGCTAGCTCACACCGGCCAATGAGTCTTCACACAGGTGAGTCCCAAAACTCATCTCGGGGAATCCCGTCTCGTATCTTCCTCTCATCTCAAAAATTGTTAGCTCACATCGGGATCCCCACTCGTCTTCCTAGGCCACCTGGTCTCAGACTCCCCACTTTTTCTAGTGAGAACTGATGAAGTGGGTGTTGGCCTTCTCTCTCTGATACTCACTCCAGGCTAAAAAGTGACAACTTTTTAGTGGAAAGTGACGTCGGGCTTTGCCCTAATCTTCAGCTCAACTTTTAATTTAGTCACTTTAAAAAATATTCTTTCCCACCCACCAAAACACATTCTGCTGGGCTGTCTCAATCTCAACGCCCTCAGATTATCTCAAACCTGAATGACTAATTTTTGCTGTCAAACTGCTTGGCCACAATATAAGCTAGATGATAAAACCCAGTGGCCTACAAAAAACTTTTCATCCACTAATTCTCCAAATTAAAAAAAACAAACAAACAAAACTTCTGTGACCACATTGGCAAATGGCAAGATATCTGCTGTATTCGGGCTTTTTTTTTTCTCTCTTTGAAGACACATCCCTCCCCTCCTTTGTCCCTCCTTCTCTCAATGTCCCTCTATAGTCTCTTAAGGACAGATCAGATTGCCCTTGCAGCCCCACCCTCCCTGTCTGCGCCACCAGGGGCTATGCCTCGGCCATAGCCTTTGCTCCTCAATTCATCCTCTAACCTCTTTAGCTTTCAGGAACTACGGAGATGCCTCTTTGCTCCCTCGCTGCCTTCCTCTCAGCTGCCAGTCAGTCTACATTCCTCACATCCCTCGCCAACCCCCCACCAATTTACAATCCAATCAGTCTTTTTCTTCCAAAATCTCACTCTAAAACAAAATTAAAAAAACAAAACTACTAACTTATTTTTTCCCCAACAGTGTGTGCCCATCCCTCTACTATCCATCAAGCTAAAGACAAGATAACAGCGCATGGAGCAGCGACCCAGCACACTGCCCTTTCCATTCGAGCCTGATGCTGAGCTTCTTTTCTCCTCACTCACCCCGCCCCCACAGGTCACCTCTGCAGGCAGTCTCAGGTTCCAACTTGCACCTTGTCAAGTGCTCCTCTATTGTGCTGGGCCTAATCCTCATACTGCTAAATTTGCTTACTCCTACTCAAAACCTAATATTAAACTTAAACTTAATACTTATATTAAACATAAATGAGAGGTTTTTACCTTTTTCCAAATTCTTCAAAGAGATCTTTGCAAATGGAGCTAAAAAGTTCTGACTAGTCTCTCATAATTACAAACTTTAAAAGGTCATCATAATTTAGCCTGATCAGAAGTATATTTGAGTGCACTCTCATTTTATAAATGTCTGTGTGTCCTGTATGTACTTGTTTGTTTTTATGCCATTCTGTAAACAGCTATTCTTTTTTATTTGAGCTCTAAAATATAGACTTAAAAGCGTGCTTTCTCCTGAGTTACCTGCTAGTCTAGGTAATATCAAAATTAATTTATAGTTAAATAACCATTAAAATGAGGAAAGATGGTCGTCAGACAGGACTCGATTGACAAACAGAGGGTGGCCAACCTTTGTTCATCAATAGAGAGCACCCAATTTCCTTAAAACACACCCCCAATAACTTGATCATTGGCTAAAAGACAAAGTTTTCTAAAAAATTAAATAAGGTTTTCTCACAAAAGATGTTCAATATACTAAAATATTCATGCCTTCCAAAATACTGTATACTACAATGTAAACTTTCAGATTTCACCATTTGACTGCTAAGGAGCGCTATTGCGCTCTTCTTATGTTACTCCATAATGCGAAGAGCACGATAGCAGCAGCCAAACGGTTAAACAAGCCTCAGACTTAAACATGCCTTTCTCTTATGCTATAGGTATTTGTAATAAGAGCTTCTCATCAAGTCAACATGAGGTTATCAGCCAAATAATAATTTTCT